>VALG01001805.1:0-19218 GCA_009835305.1 Ipomoea purpurea
TATCTAATGCAGGTACTTTGCAGTTGATTCGGGGTATCGACCTGTCAAGTTTCACATATGGTTGGGAATGAGCGATAGAGACGGTCGGAGGCGAATGAGCATTGTCCATGGTTCGCGGTTCGAACCATAGCATGTTTTTAAGGAAGACCCATAACAAGCTGAGTCCATTTGATCATTTTTGGAAGAGCTGCCATGAGCTTGTGTCAAGTTTGATAATGCATTGCGCAACTTATGTTTGCCTTACATGCGCGAAGAGTTGCGATTGGCTATGGTTATCGTTACGGCCTGATTTGTCTTTGAGTGAGGAGGCTACGTTGCGTCTAGCTTAAATCACTTTGCCTGGTCGCATGTCGGTAAATACGTGAGTATGCTCTGTTTTACTCTTTATCATGGCTGTAAAGTTACCTTAAGGACACATTGGCGGTCGGGTGTTGATTTGCCTCATCAGGCGATGAATATTTCATACCAACTTTCTGCCTGCTATGGTCTATTGTGTGGCAATGGAGGGTTTTATTGTCCTGAGTGACCATTACACAAATCGTCGACGGCTCCGACGAGCATGCAGGCATTCAGTGGTTTCTGGGGCACTCCGGTTGTGTTGAATGGTGGTTTCTTTTCTTTAAATTGCAGGGCTAACTGTGCTGTCTGCCGAGCAGTATTGATAAGTACGGCTGGTAAGTCTGCTCAAGACGCCGCCTTGACGCACACGGCGCTGCTTGCGATCTTCCAAAGCGCTCTAATATGACGCCAGAGTGGCTGTCACATCATAGCACGCAGAAAGTTACCTATCGTGTTTTTTATGGAATTAGAGTCTGGAAGTCTGTAAGTCAAGTGACGCTGTATGGCTGGTCAGTGATTTGGTCGACCAAGATGTGTGTATACTATCTTACAGAGAGTCGTAGCAGGCCATCATCTTGACTCATTGTGGCTGTTCTTTGAAAATAGGTGGCACGCCATCTCTGCTAGTACAAGAAATATTCTGAGTAAATAGCAGTCTTAATGTGCCAACTCGTCGTAGTCTCGTCCATGTACAGATTCAGTGATATCCGAGACCTTCTTCACTAGATGATATTGTTCATATAGCATTTTCATAATATGATAAGAGTGTTATTATTTGAACTATGATCGAGTGCTTCAATTACGTGATTTGGCATTCTATGATTGTTGCAGAAGAGATTGTTCTCAAAACTGGTACGGCTGTTATACTACCCTGACGATGTCTCGGCCTATCCTGTCTTTTTATTCTAATATCTTTAGCCTATTAATGTAATTACAATTCTAATGTCCATGTGAGAATTGTTTAATCCGGACCAATCATAAGCAACGGATAAAAACTCTATTAAGGAAGCTTCGTGGGAGTGTCACTTGCCACAATCACCATTCCATGGCTGGATTTGCATCCGGCTATTTTGTATCTTTGTACCTTTGTACTTCTAGAAATATAATGTATTATATAACTGGCTTGTACTTTGAAACATCCATATGCGAAGTTTCCATTAATGGGCTAACTAGAATAGTCATAAGGGTGGAAAAAGATCACCCCGAAGTCTACATGATGCATGACTAAATTCGTTCATTCTTCCAGCGAACATAAGAGATTTTTAGAATATACAGGAATAGCTTAAAGACATGAAAACAAAAGATATCATTAAAGAGAGTTAGACTTCTATAACTACTAGACTTATTCTACCTTCGTTTCTACGGGAATTCTCAAAGCCGTTGGAGGCCATCACGGGCTTTCTCTTTGTTCTTTTCCTCCTTTAGCTATGATGGATTCCTGCAGTCACTTCTTCCTACTCAGAGACCGCTACCCACCCTTAACACTACATTGAAGTTGTTTCTTCCTGTTGCTTGGCAGAGACTCAAGGTTGTGGAAGGCATAAGTAGAATGGATCTGAGGAGAAGATGAGATTGAGACATATCTACAATGATCTATATTTATAGGCTGAAGGTTTCAAAACCCTAAGGATGATACCATAAATGATTTAGGCTAGTAATTGGGTAATGAATGGTAATTTGCGACTCGGTTGTTCTATACTTATCAAGCAAGGTAAGGATGAGATGTATGCTTCCTCATAATGAGGTCATAATCTTGGGCAACAGTGGAGTCCACTGGTCAACCCTTTTCAACAGAAGGTATAGGGTGATTTTAAAAACGTTATATACGGGGAGTCAATTGCTAGTAGTCTCTTTCCAAAAATTTAGAAGAATGTATCTAAATACAAGTGAACACTTTGTTCTTGTGGATTTCTCGCCACACAGGCGCGTATCTAACGAGGTGGAGCTCGTCGTCGCAGTTTTTAATAAGAGTTGTTCGTCCAGCGATTAAAGTACTTTTCTCTGTATATAGGTTTAGGATTTGGGTCGCAACATAAAAAATAAGTTTTGGTGTTTGTATATTAATTTAAACTGTACTCAAAATAATTTATTATTCAAACACCAATTATCACAAAAAATTTTAATGGAGTGAAAATGACTAATTTGATATTTCTAAAAAGTCGGATTTATAAATTTAAATTTTGGGTTATACACTCTATCCCCTTAAAAGAAGTTTCGTCCCGAAACTTAAGAAAGAACAGACAGATTTTCGCAAAACGGAACTTTCGAAAAGATGGTAAGAATTTCAAGAATTGGCTTAGGAGTTCTCTTGGAATACTAAGAAGAAATGGAATCCCTGAGTTCCAAACAAGCACCCAAGAAACTAAGGTGCTAAGCTCAATCTAACTACTAGCTAGAACCCACTAACTCAAAGTTTCTCTGTTACTTCTCTTATTCTTTATCGTTCTTATCACTTCTTCAATCTCAACACTAATTCCTTTCTTTCCACTCTCTCACAACTTATCATTTCCAAGTTCACATACCCTAACTTGCTATTTTCTTACTTAATTCCATTCTTAGTTCCTCCCTTTCATAAAACACACTACTGTACTTACAAGTTTGGTCCTCACCTTCATACCCTACACAAGTCCAGCGTCATTGTCAATCATCTTAAACGTCATTCTTTCGGAGTTCACAATCCCTAGTTCATTCTTCCTTAACTTCTCAAAGATAAAATGAACTGTCTTGCTTATGAATAACCCAATCTTACGTTTCAATTCTCCGTGTTTCGAATTCAACTCTTATCTTTGAGCCCAATCTTTAAAGGTCTCAACACTTATCAATCCAAAAGCATAACAAACACAGAAGGTTGGCATTCCAAGACAATTATGTTTACTTAAACAGTATGGCGTTCATTAGGAGTGCACCTGTCTCCACGCAAAAAACAATCTTCACTTGAGCCTTCTTCATTGGCTGATTACCCCGACCACCATTTTGGTCTTGCTTTTCCTTCCTACTTCTCTTGTTCTTGATATCGTCGTGGTTGCCCCGTTGTCACCCTTGTCATTCTTGTTCTCAAACTGGGTACTAAAAAGATCTTTTCTTCAACTGGTGTCACTCCTCGTCATGGGGGGGTCCTTGCCTAAGGCATTCCCTTGTCTGATTTGCAGCAGCCACTCAAAGGCTCGGTGTCGCAACCTTTCGCACATTTGAAGCACCTTATCGTGCCACTTATAGTGTTCTGGGTGATTCTTCTGGGCACTTTCTTGAAGATGAATACGAGTCTTCCTCCCAGTCTTGTTGCTTAAACTTGCTACACTCTGGGTTCTTGACTTTGGGATAGATCCTTGGCTATCCACCATGCATGGTTCGCTTTGAAAGCTCTTTGACTTGATCTGACGGCTAAGTCTTGACTTCTTCTCTACTTGCTCCACGTCTTTGCTATCTTTTCTCTTGCTTTGGCTTTGCGTGTTTTCCTTGGATCTGATGTGTCTCGACGACGGGAAGATCCACTCCACTCCATGAATGCTCGGATCCAAACGTTGCTTCTTGGCGCCATTACGATGTTACAGGAACTACACATAAATCACTAACGTTGTCTCAATCTTAACACTTTACACCACGGGCGGGACATAGATAATAGCAAAAACACAAAACACCAAATAAACACACAAAACATGATAACTTTCGCATTAATCAGAGAGTTAATCTCAAAAACTTGATATCAAAATTTTATCACTTTCCCAACTTTCAACTTCTAACTATCAAGGGTAACAACAAGGCTAAACGAGGCTAACTGCTCGTACATAACAAAGACACTAGTCGAACATGCAACTATCAGCAATATACAAAAAAATCACTTACATTCAAGGTTTGTCTACCCTATAGCGAGGTCCTAGATACGTGATAAATTCGCTTAGCATATTCCGACGAGAAAAGAAAATAGAAAGTGAGGATCATTTTTGTACATAGAACAACTTCGTTATATGACAACTCAGAGTTACATGACTTTGGATATTACCAAATCTCTTGAGGAGTATCATTAAGATTTCTTCCTAACAGATTTCGAAATCAATGCCGTAATTCTGATCCTGCACAAAAGAGCGTGGTTCGGTCGCATGGTTCGAGGAAGATAGTTGGTCTAGCCTAGAGCTCAATCAGATCATGTGGGAGACGTCCTCTGAGTAGGAATAATTAAATTAAATACTAACGAATGGTCCAGAGATATACAATACTAAGAATGATATAGGTGTATTCCCTACATCTCATAAGATATAGAATCAAGCAGCTAAGTGGACTTATCGCAAAAGTAGAAGCTTATACTAGTAAATAAAGAAAGTTACCGTCATCAGAAATCCAAAAATACTTCCAGTATAGCCCTAACAATTCCAAACAGAGCAATTAAAGGTGGATAGATGTAAATGCCGATAACAATAGAAGGTCTGCATGGTGCCTGCGGTACAAGTGAACCTACTTAGTTAAACAGAGTTACCATGGATTCCGAAGACGCATAATCAAATCCTCTTATAAATAATATGTCACTATTAGTTTCAATAAAGCAAATTGTAAATTTCCTTGAATTAAGGAACACTAGGAATATCAGAGGCCGGTATCATCGCAAGAGAGAGCTAGATACAACTATATCTCAAGCGACATATCAAGGGACCTAATATAACATCAACAAATTACGGAGAGGCTATGGATTATATGGCAAAAGTTTAGAATCTTTCATAAAGCACTAATCTATATATTTCTTTGACTCGAAGCACAAACTCATTGGTATATTCTCACGATGTGAGCCTCTTCGTTGAGACTAATAAACTCAAGTCAAATTCAACGAGAATTCAACTAGAGAGTTAACTCTCCTCACTTTGTCGCCTAACTACAATGGTCATCTCTAGAACATGCAACTACGATACTAATCATTATGCTTCATCCAACTATGCTATGGTTGAGGTGGAGCCTCCACAAGAAGTCTCGCTACTAAGACAGAGAATGGCGCTTCACAAGGAATTGGACAGCATATACCTTGGGAATACTATGAACTCTCATTGGATAACCTGGGAGGTCCTCTACTGAGTCATTAATCGGAATGATCAGCGCGCGAATTTGGGAAAGCACACTCAGTATAGTGGATTGCTAATGCATGAATAAACAAGGAGATGTGTCCATTGAAGGCGAATTTGGATTTAGATATTGGCACCCTTTCATATGTGTATTAGCCTGAAGTGCCATTGAACAGCAAGAATCTAAAGGTCAATGGCTTACAGCCTATTCGTAATGACTCCAAATTTAGACTGCTCACCAATGAGGGAGTCCACATTTGAGGAAAACAATCCTCATCCAAGAGACTAATCATGAATTTGATGGCCGCCAACACTACCAGAAAGATCACACATCAAAGGAACACGACCCAAGGAAGTAGAAACATTACTTCCGACATGTAAACTCAGACAAATGTTATTCGAAGAGGTGAATTAGGCTAGATTATTTAGTCCTCGAGACGCCCTACAAGAAAAGTCTATTGGATTTACTCAGCCTTATCCCCAAGCCAAACAATGCCTAGAGTTGGGTCTCATGCTATGCAATGCATGCCTGTCCTAGCTGAAGACAAGTTTTTTGTGAATGCACAAGAACACATACGAGATAGGCTCAAGAATTAACTGCTTTTAAGCTTTCCTTTTCTAAAGGCAAGGCTTAGCAACAGGTATATTTTTAGTTGGGAATAAGCAACGAATACTGTGAGTGATCGATTACTTTTACTCATATTCGCAGAATGACGTTATAGCGAAAGCTCTACACTCTTCGCTTCAAACATTTTATACTTCTCAAATAGTCTCGACACATGGTCTACAAGACTTCTTCAGCTTTCAGATCTTCTCACCATCGGAGAATCTTTCTCTTGCTTATACCTTTATTTTCTATTATTATAGAAGTATTCATGAAGGCATTACGAACACATTAGATTAATTATAAGCAGCTCATATTCATCTGTATCTATGCAGAACAATCGCAAGTGGAGAAACTCACTATACCTCTACCTAGCATTGCTTTTACCTACCGTCACCGTTTATACTGGTAGTATTCATCTTTCATACCTTGGCTGATTTCTCTATTACTACGTTCGTAACGCAATTAGAGGTTTCTCCCTCATTTCTCCTATGACTTAGCATAGGCTCACATACCTATATTCTTTGAGTCCTTGAACCTTAGTTGATATTCACCTTTAAGATTCTTTCTTCTTTTACATTGTCTTTCGTGAAAGTAACTTCAACTTAGTATTGGTTTCTTCTCATACTGAACTTGTCCTCTGGCCCAACTATGAATTGTTTTTTCTACTTAACAGTTCTCATTACAACATACTGGACTCTACTATTTCTGGAAAAGGTCAAACCTCCACTAAAGAGGGTGATTATCCTTGCGTGCTATCTAACCGTCCACTGCACCTATGACTCGAAAAATACTCCCATAGTTTTGTATTACCTACTGAGCGACCGCACCTGGAGTTATTTTCTAAATATCTTGAATTTTACAAATGAGAAGCTGACCATAAATTGAGGCAAGAAAAACGTACAGATAGTCGTTTGGATATCACACAAAAATTGCATATCTTTTATCTAACTCGCCAGCTAAGATGGGGAAAAGTTTTGAACTACGTACCCAATACTGCCGATTGTCTTCATACATTTTTGCCTGAGATGCATCCATTCTCATGAAGCAATTGCACAGGCTAATGATGAGAACTAGAAATCAATGGAATATAATACATAAATGAGGGTCTAAATATATCATTTTTTATTCATTCTAGAGGATATGAAAATAATTTCTTATCTGTGAGAACATGGCAACGGGTTGTAGAATGCACAAACTGACCCTGTAAGTCATACATCAGTATCAAACGTGCAGCCTACAACAATATAGTTGTGCTGTATAAGCTATCTCTATGAATAACTAAAGTCATAAACAAAACATAAAGAGTTTAGACTTCCTAATAACTAATAAGACTAGTCTAACCTCGTTCACTCTCCAACGTTGGGGCACACAATCCTTCCCTTGTTCTTCTCCTTTTAGTGATTCCTTCTTCTTCACCGTGAATATAGTCAACTAGCCTACCCCCCTTCCACCCCCGTGTTTCTCCTTGTTCTCTGCAGAGCTCAAGGTTGGGTAGAAGGCAAATAATGGAATCAGGAGAAACAGAGATGACTTACTTATTCCTTTCTTACTATGGGTGTTATATAAAAATCCTAAGGATTAAATTGAATACGCTAAATGATTGGTGAAGGGTAAGGATGGTATTATTTGGGTTTTGTCTGATACTATCTCAGGGGCAAAGGAGGAATGCTCTTGGTCTAGCCTTGCTCAACATGGACCATTAAACCTAGAAATAGGTGAATGTTTAAAAATGTGGTTGGGTGGAATATTAATTTATTTTCGTCCAGAACAATGGATTATCATAAACACATACGACGTTATTGTTGAAGTATTTACATACCCATGGTCTCACTCCCAGTGCTTAGGTTTCTCAGGTTTGAAATAGAGTAGCGAGCGAAGGCAGAGGTACCTCACACAAACCTAAGAGAAGTTTTGTGAAGAGAATGTAAGAAGATTGGACGTCATATGGTGTAGAATAATTTTGAAAATTGTCCAATAAAGCCAAACGAATTTTATAAATTCTCAAACATATCTACTTCGCATAAAACAAATTTTGAATGGAGTGGCACAGAGCAATGGTACTCTAAATTGTGTGATATAATCTATAAAAGTCTTGATTTATAAATAATTAAATTTTGGGGTGTTAAAGGGCATTTTTCCTTAAGGAACCAACATTTCGGTATAGTGATGTACATGCTTCGGCTCAGCCCGCCAGTCTCATTGAGTTCGTGGTCAGTTCCCCTTGCATGCAACGAACCGGGACCACGTTTGTTAGGTGAGGAATAAGAAACCTTGGTACATATGCACACCAATCTTCTAACAGCCATGCATAATGATGCACACTCCCAATATCCCGGCAGGACACCGACAAGCTTAGGCGAGGCACAACTCTATGCACGAGTGCTCCCGATCCAGCGCTTACGCTGCATTCCTTCAGATGTAGAGTGTGTTATATCCATCGTATGCAGATTCTAACAAAATATAGATGTCTGACACACCTCATCGTGATTCGGCATGCACCTGTTCATCTATAGCGAGATCGTCACTGTATTTGGATCGTCATACAATTTACTTAAAGATAATTATATAAATCAGAAATTCTAGGCAATAAAGGTCTAAGATTTATGGATATTTCGCTGATATTTGGGGTCCTGCACATGTAATGTCGGCTAATGGCTATCGCTATTTTTTGCTATTTGTAGATGACTACTCGCGTTTCTGCTGGTTTTACCCATTACAGGTGAAATCAGACATATATAAAATATTCGAGTCGTTCCGTGTGTTGGTAGAGCACCAATTTTCGCGTTCTATCAAGTCCATTCAGTCGGATTTAGGGGGTGAGTACCGAAAATTACGTTCCATATTCCAAACACTGGGTATTTAACCACCGTCAATCATGTGCCTATACACACGAGCAAAATGGCAGAGTTGAACGCCGAAACAGATATATCGTTGAAACCGGCATCGCTCTGCTTGCCGAAGGCTCAGTACCCCTACAATATTGGGACTATGCCTTTTGAAACCGCTACGTTCCTAATTAATTATCTACCAACTTTGGTGCTAAACTTTGAGAGTCCTTACTCCCGTCTATAAAAACACCCACCGCCATACACCTTTCTACGTGTCTTTGGGTGCCGGTGTTACCCCTATCTTCGGCCATACAATCGGCACAAGATAGAGTATCGCTCGGCTCTATGTATCTTCCTAGGTTACCCTATGTTGCTTTAGGGGATATAGATGCATGGATCTGACAAGTGGGAAAACCTACATCTGTCGCATGTCTGGTTCGACAGACAGTTTTTTCATTTACGCAAGACAGACGAAACCTGCCACGTCGCCCCCGCCCATACCGTGGGCTTCCGGGCCCACCATACCACGGCCCACGCTGGCGGACACTTTTCCGCGGCAAGGCCCAGTCAACACCGGTCCGAGCCCACTCCGCTCGCGCGTGACCCCGCCCCTCTAGCTATCGAGGTCATGCACCTGTTGCAGATCACCATGTGACAACCCGTGGTCAACCAAAGATCGAGGTCCCGTCATGCGCCTGCCGTCACATGACTTGAGGCACAAACGAACAATTTCATGCCGTAACTGCAACCACTGACCCAACTTGTTACTCCCAGGCTGCAGCGCACCCGCAATGGCATGAAGCAATGGACCAGGAGTTCAATGCACTCATTCACAACAGCACCTAGCGGTCTTGTTCCTCCTGAGTCGCACATGAATATCATTAGGGTGCAAATGGGTGTTCCGCACCAAGCGGACCGCTGATGGTTCAGTTGAACGCTATAAAGCCCGTCTGGTTGCCAAAAGGCTTTAACCAGGTAGCAGGCGAGGATTTCTTTGACACCTTCAGTCCGGTTGTAAAACCGACTACGGTACGACTGCTCTTTTCCCTTGCAATCTCTCACAGCTGGACTCTATGTCAGTTAGACGTACACAATGCGTTTCTAAATGGCTACCTAGCAGAGACAGTCTATATGAAGCAACCACCGGGATACGAAGATCCAACCCATCTTGATCACGTCTGTCATCTGTAACGCTCTCTCTGTAGCCTCAAACAGGCCCCGCGGGCCTGGTTTAAAAGGCTTCTGAATTTCTACTACTTGCAGGTTTCACACCATCTAAGACGGATGTCACCTTGTTTCATTATACCGCAGGGTCTTCTCGAGTATTTCTGCTTGTTTATGTCGACGATATTATTATGTTGGGAAACGACGCCACTTTGATTACAACTTTGCTCAACCGCTTGTCTTCCACATTCAAAATCCCGGACCTTGTAAACCGGGATTCTTTTTGGGCATTGAGACCATTCGATAGACGATGGCTACATACTCTCACAACGACGCTATATGACTGACCTACTAAATCGGTCTGGCATAGTGGATTTCAAACCACTAAGCACACCCGCGGCCGTCACACAGCCAATCACTCCGACCGTGACACCCTATGAGAATCCGACGCAATACCGCCGCGTTGTTGTGGCCCTGCAGTATCTAACGATCACGCGGCTAGACCTCTCCTATGCTGTCAACCGGTTATGCCAGTTCATGCACTCACCGACTACGGATCACTAGGGTTTGGTTAAACGCGTGCTATGTTATATAAAGGGCACTCTCGACTACGGCTTGAGCCTGAGGGCCTCTTCCACTACCGCTATCCATGTCTTCTCCGACTCCGGCGGGGCAGGATGCCTGGTAGACAGAAAGAGCACTAGTGGGTATGCCTTCTTTCTAGGCAGCAATCTGGTTTCTTGGCTATCCAGAAAGCAACAGACTGTGGCCAGATCATCTACTGAAGCTGAGTACAAAACCATGGCGAATGTTTCTGCTGAGGTGACGTGGATTGTCTCACTCATGCGTGAACTAGGACTGCACTCCGATCAGCCGCCTACCCTGTGGTGTGATAATCTGGGGGCAACCTATCTATGCGCCAATCCGGTCTTTTATGCACGGATGAAACACGTGGAAATTGACTATCATTTTGTCCGAGACAAGGTCGCATCCGGGGAGTTTGTCGTCAACTATTTGTCAACTAAGGATCAGTTAGCGGACAATTCTTACTAAGCCAGGGCCTGGTCGGGTCCGAGGTTTGCTGCTCTCCGCGACAAGCCAATGTCGTGTCTCACCAACCTTGTGCTTGAGGGCGGTGTGTAAATAGATGTTATTATTTGTTATTATATTTTGTACATTATAAGTTATTATTTGAGTGGTGTAGAATTAGTAGACTTAGGCTAGTCTATTAGTGAGGAGCTTTTAGGGTTCCAATCTTTTAATCTATTGTAATCTTTATCAGTTAGTAACAGATTTGAATTACAATCTCTAATCGATTTTATATTTATTATAAAGTCAACTATCTGAATTGTGAACTTGTTAGTCAGAACGTGAATTAGTAAATTGGACTTTTAATTTAATTCGGAAAATTTGAATTTGATTTTGACTGTGCACAGTCCAAACCGTGATCATCCTATTGGCACGTACAGACAAATTCCAAATTATTCAGAAAATGTCAAAACATAATGTACTGACCTTGTTGATTATATATATCTAAAGGACAAATTAAAGTCGAAATCCATTATTGCCAAAGAGAAATCCCACACGCAACTCATTAAAACGTTATTGCAGACTTGTAGCCCTCTATATAATTAAGCAATTTCTTCCCATTATACATGCATTGAAAAACTAACAAAAAAAGGATATGGCATGGATTTGGACAACGCTTGCTGTGCTTGTGACTGTGTCTCTCATTCATGGCCTTGTAAAGAAGATGAGAGGCAAGAAATTGGCACCAGGTCCAAGAGGGCTTCCCATTTTGGGACACCTTCACTTGCTTGGTAAAAATCCCCATCACGATTTGAACAAGTTAGCCAAACAGTATGGTCCTATCATGCATTTGCGGTTCGGCATGGCAGACATAATCGTTGCTTCATCCCCTCAGGCTGCAGAGCTCTTCCTCAAGACTCATGACCTTGTTTTTGCAAGCAGACCACCTCACGAGGCAGCTAAGTATATCTCTTATGGTCAAAAGAATTTGAGCTTTAGCCCATACGGCCTTATTGGCGCAACATGCGCAAGGTGTGCACACTAGAGTTGCTGAGTAATCTTAAGATCAATTCATTTCAAGCCACGAGAAAAGAAGAATTGGGTCATCTCATTGAATCACTCAAGCAAGCGCTTTGGATCGTGTGGCTATTGATTGAGTTCTAAAGTTTCTGAACTAATTGCAGACATGAGTTGCAGGATGGTGTTTGGGAAGAAGTACGAAATGAAAGACCTTGATGAGAGGGGATTCAAGGGTGTGATTAAAGAAGATATGCAGCTAGTAGGTAAAGTAAATCTTGGGGATTATTTTCCTTTTTCTTGGTAAGCTTGACCTTCAAGGACTCACAAGACGAATGAAAGGTTATTGCCAAAATCTATGATAAGTTCTTTGAGAGGATTCTTGATGACCATGAACAAAGTGGAAACAGTGATCAGACAAAGGATTTTTGTAGATATTATGTTGTCAATCATGATGTCCGGAGAAACTGAATTTCAATTCAATCGTGAACACATCAAAACTACTTTGTTGGTAATTACTTATTTATTTTTATTTGCATTTCAAATACAGTATTTGTAACCAATCTTATTTCATCAATAGCTATTACAAATTTTAAAAATTGCATATATGTAGGATTTGCTTGCAGCATCCGTGGATACTTCAGGCAACACTGATTGAGTGGATAATATCAGAACTTTTGAGACACCCACAGATAATGAAGAAAGCTCAAGAAGAATTGGAAAGTAAGGTAGGTTTGGACAGGATGGTGGGGAGTCGGATTTGGTGGATTTAAAATATTTAGAAATGGTAATGAAAGAATCCCTTAGACTTCATCCTGTGGCACCTTACTTCTCCCTCATGAGGCAAGGGAGGATTGCATGATTGATGGTTTTCACATACCAGAAAATCACGAATCATTGTAAATGTTTGGGCGATTGGACATGATCCAAATGTGTGGGCTAATCCTGAAAAATTCATCCCGGAGAGGTTTGAAGGGAGCAATATTGATTACCGGGGGCGTGATTTTGAACTCATTCCTTTTGGTTCGGGTAGAAGAAGTTGTCCTGGTTTGCAGCTTGGAATAACTTTGGCTCGGTTAGTAGTGGCACAACTAGTGCACTGTTTTGATTGGGAATTTCCAAATAGTATGCCACCTGAAGAGTTAGACATGATTGAAGAATTTGGTCTTGTGGTGACTCGTGCGAATCACTTAATGGTTATTCCTAACTATCGATTACATATTTAAGTGAATTAGTATTAAAACGCTCCTTTCATTACATAAATTAGGAAAATACCAAACTTCTTATAAAGCTTGTAACCAAAAGCCGAAAGCCGAAAGTCGTCAACACCGCGACTTTTTAAATTATTCTTATTTAAAATCTATGTTGTTCTTGTGTAAGGTAGTGAATGCTAAAGAATGCTCCGTTTCCAATGCATCCAAATGCAAGGAGTATGCCTCTTGCTAAAATGCTTTTGGAACTATGTGTATCCGTTAATGTATGTTTGCATTATTATATAATAAAACTCTATCCTTAGTATTGACTGGTTTGCATGTTCAACCACTAAGTCCCTTGATTGAATTATTTCACCGTACCCTTAGTTTTAATACGTTCACAATATTAACAGGGTTCAGATTTTTGTGTAAGAATAAACAGTGTTTGACACTATGCCTTAATTTGGATGACTATGATGAAGGCTTAGAGTCTCTAAGTGTTGCTTGAAACCTCTTAATTAAGTTCTCTCTCTAACATTTCACAAAGCTTAGTTGCAAAAAAAACACTCTTCTAAACTTTGAAGTAGTTCTTTTATATAATATTCATCATAGATTTAATTTGATGATACTAACATTCCTTTTTCCTATTCCCCCATATGAAAATAGTTGGTGTAATCCCATTTTAATTAAACTTTCAACTTGTACTCCCTCTCACATGCTCTTGATGTAGACATTTTTCTGTGGATTAGCATGATAAAAATAAACAGAGAACGGAGTATAGGGGCATTCTTGTCCTATTAGACTATTCTTTTTCTGTTGTAACTGCCATCACCTTTCCCCTTTCATATATATGATGTACCTTCCTTTCCCGTTGGTAATATTCAACTTTCATAAAAATAAAACAGAAGTCTTCTATCTCTCTCTTCGCATGAGTTATGCTTCCCATCATGGTATTAGAGCCACCACGCCGTAACACGTACATCGCCGGTCCACGCCGTAACACGTACATCGCCGTCGTCACCGGCGAGACGAATCAAGAAAAGCGATCAGCTTCGCCGATCACTCGCTCACCTGTTCGCGTTTCATCCACCACTATTCCGCATAGGAATGCCATCCAACAGCCGCAGAGAGGATACTCCATGGAAGACATGGAGAATCCACTATTTCTTAACATGAATGACAACACAAACGTCGTTCTCGTGAGTCCTCCATTTTTAGGAAGTGCTAATTACGGATCCTGGAGTGTTTCAATGAGAATGGCCTCGGAAATCAAAAACAATTGGTCGATTGTAGATTGAAGCATCGTCGCACCTAACAGAGATGATTTACAGTTTGCAGTATGGAGGCGCTGCAACGTAACCTTATGGTTTGTTCCTGGATTTTTAAATCCGTTCATGCTTCGATCGCACATAGTGTAATGCATCTAGACAAGGAAAGTGATGTTTGGGAAGACTTAAGGCGCAGGTTCTCTAAGTGCAATGCTCATAAGATCTCGGCTCTAAAGAACGAGATCTTCAATCTAAAGCTGGGCACACGTTCCGTGAACGAGTATTATTATACGAAATGTCGCACATTATGGGAAGAGATGAACGCAATGAGGCCTATTCCAGTATGTAAATGCAATCCTAAATGTAGCTGTGATTTCATCGATAAAATTAGAAAGGAAAGAGATACTTACTAGGTTATTCACTTGCTTCCTTCAAGGCATTAATGATGATTTCAATGGTTTGAAATCTAATGTGTTGGTGCTTGATCCTCTTCCTGAAGTCTACAAGGTCTTTGTTATGGTTGAGAAGCTAGAAAGGCAGATTGCCTTAGCTAATCTGACCTCAGGAGATTTCAAAACAAAGCAGGCCAATGACGTGCAGAGTGAACATGAGATAGTTTCCGTTGTGAATACCTATGCTAGAAAGCGTAATGGCAATCCAAACAAAGGTATTAAATGCACACACTGCGGGATGAGCGGTCATATAGTTGATAAATGCTTCAAGAAGCACAGATACCCTCCAGGATGGATTCCGGGGTATAAGTCTAAGGGAAGACAAGCAGCAGCCACAAGCTCTGGAATCATGGAGGTTCCTTATTCTGGCACTACTTCTGATCAGCTAGAGAAATTGATATCTCTACTTCAAAATCAAATTGGATAGACTTCATCTACTAAGACTACTGCTGCTGTTGTTTCACTTGTTCCAAAATTAGAAGCAAATAGCATTCCAGGAGAAGGCAAGTACCTTACTTATCTTGTCAACTCTATATTATTGTCACCTACTACTTGGATTCTAGATTCGGGAGCTACGGATCATATTGCTTATGATCTAAATTGTTTTAATGACTATCGTGTGGGTTATGGGGTTGAAGTGAATCTGCCTACTGGGAATTTCATTGCTATTAAGTTTACAGGGAATATTAAATTCAGCCAAGACATGTGGTTGAAAGATGTCTTACATATTCGATCTTTCCGGTTCAACCTAATCTACGTGAGTAAGCTTTTGAAATATTGTTGTTATAAATTGGCATTCACATTTGAACAATGTCTGATTCAGGATGCGCATGGGAGGACAATTGGTATAGCTAAACAAACAAATGGTCTATACTTGCTACAAGAAACTCCAGGGATACAGAATATAATCCATAACAGTGTTGAAGCATATTGTAATACTGTTGAACTTTGGCACAAGAGATTAGGTCATTTTCCCATGAATAAATTGCAGTTTGTGAATGATATAAATGTTCAGAGTACTAAAAACATGCCATGTGATGTTTGTCAATTTGCTAAACAAAAACGAGCTCATTTTCCCCTAAGTGTCGCCTCCTCGAAAGCATGCTTTGATCTCTTGCATGTAGATATATGGGGACCTTTTTTTGTCTCTTCATTGCAGGGAGAACATTATTTCTTAACCTTGGTGGATGATTTTTCTAGGTTCACCTGGTTACACTTAATGAAAAATTAACGTCTTGATAAGACTATGAGATATTTGGTTAAAAATCGCGACGAAATTTTGGGGCTTCCCATTCTATTGTGGATAAATTTATCAGACTCCACTTACCGGGGCGCAAGCTATTTCCACTGCAATTTTTGTAAGCTTGGAATTGTAAAAAGTTTGCTTGCACACATAATAAATATTTGGGTTGGATGGGAAGATTGGAGTTAAAAAAACCTTCGCTTGGGTAGTCAAAATAAAAATATATAGAAAGTGAAATTTTTGGGTGGATTTGGGAGAATTAATACGTTTTATATAATTGGGTGAAGTAAGAGAATAGAAAGTTGATGGGAACTTAAATTGGCAATTTGCTATACTGTGCTTTCTTCCCTTTCTTTCCCATATTATACCCTGAAATACGATAGCATTCTTTCCTTCGGCGTTTTTTCAAGCCATGGCCTCGACAGTATGGCTTATAAAAAGGGGGTGAACCCATTTGTTTTTCTCACCTACATTTCACTACTAAACCAGACACCTTCTACATTACATTTATATCCTTTTTCTTTTTCCGGCACAAGCAGTAGCATAGGAGACGAAAATCATTTTTCTTCTTTTCCTTTTCAGGCCGTATGCAGCAGTTGAAGGAGCCAACATCTATTTCGTTCTTGTTTTTGTGTTACTTTGTCGTAGGTTTGCCAAGCTTTTTGGTGGCACGGCGGCGGCGTGTGTCGGCAGGTTTTGTTGCACGTTTGAATGAATTTTGCCGTGAGTTTGGCCGAGGATCTTGGGTACTTTCTTCATCAAAATATTTGTAGAGGTTAGTGGTTTGTTCTAATGCATTCAATCGTTTTTGGGTAAGCTGTAATATTTTGATTCTTTTCAACGCGTTGTTCGTGGTGGTTTGATATTTTGAGTACGAGGTTGTATCCCTTTTTTTAGCCTGTGAACGAGTATAGGGTACCGTTGTAGTGGTCTCTGCAGCCTCTGAACTGTTGATTGTATAATTTTAGGTGTTTTGGTCGGGTGGGGTAGCCCAGCAACTTTGGTACCCAAGACTGTGTTATAGTAGGAATATCTGGGTTGGTTTGGGCTGGTCCGTGGATTTCATTCCCGCGAGGTGTATTGTGCGAGGGTTCCTTCCCAAATTCGGCTTCCTTGTGTCTGCTTCATCGTCTATGGTTATTATTTTGAGCTGTTTTTCAAACAATATCCATCGACCAATATTGCCATCTTAACCACCCCGTCTATGCTAAAAAAAAATATAAATATGAAGTACCAGTGGTGAAGGCATTTTTAACACAGCACAAACCCGCTCGAGTAACAATTTGAAGCGAGATTTCATCGATGGTTTCTACGGAATTTGGAGCTTTGATCAAAGTTATTAGAACAAGATATCATGCAAAGCACCCACACATTCAGATATGTTATGGAGTACATTCCCATTGAAGAAAAAGGAATTAATCCATCAAACCCTTGTGCTTATACTGCCGCAGCAAAATGTACGGTTGATGAGCGAAAAAGAGCACACTTCCTTCAGTAATCACACAAACCAGCAAGAGCTCTGCGATTTCCAAGTTCACTTCCCTCTTGAGTTTTTTGGGTGACATCAATGCGCTTTTCCGTACTCATTTCTCTACTAGCCTATTTAAAGGCTTCACAGAGCCAAAATTAAGTTGGGAGTCGCATGGGGTTAATAACCTTTGTTGTTTTCCTATTCTTAGTTGGGATTCGCTCCTATATATACTTCCCAAGCAAGTTACGCCTACAACCTCCTTCCACCTCCCTAGACACCTCAATAATCCAGCACAACAGCCCTTTTAAGGTACAATATAACCGGCTGACCCAGAGATGAAATCACTAAGTAAGCAACATCTCGTAAGTAAGCGACTCGAAAGCCTGAATAAGAGGGGAAAAGCCGTATATCCCCATGATTTTCTTATGCAAGAGAAGCTTCTTATATTGTGGAAATTATACGGAGGATGCGTTAGAATCAACCTGAGATATAGCGTTAGAAACGTGCTAATTCACATTATATATTATAAGGGCTCGAATCACTAGACCTAGGATGAAAGAAGCAGTCACAATATGGGTAGGAACGAAGCAAAGTAGAGTTACTCATTGGATGCTGAATAACCATACCATGCTAAATCAGACAAAGGGAGCTTTAGAAGGTCGACGTTGGATTCAACCGATCACTTACACTTGTGATCATAGTAAGGATACGCTATATAATTCTAGTGATTTCAGTATATATGTGGAGGTGGAGCTCTAGTATGATGTGAATACCCACTAAACCATTTTTCTGAAGGTTTTGTATTATGCTACACCTTATGGAGCGCCGAATATCGCATCTCTTTATGCCTCTTATTCTATGATTTCTCTCACATTTCATAACTCAGAATTAAATTCCTCCAGTCTATTAACACAGTTAAGATTAGGTACGCGAAAAAGAGAGAGAGAGTCAAAATGGACCTATGACATTCACTATGTAATGTACAGTAAATAATCTAAGATTCCGAGTGGATGAATTATTGCATAAATTAAAATTTCGTACTTATCTTATAAACAGTATGAATTTCATTAAATTCAAGAAAGAACACCAAATTATCGTTTAAATAATTTTAAATACACGCAGTTGAAAAATAGTATTTAGGCTTTGAAACATGTTTAAAAGAATTTTCAGAGATATTATAATTAAAACTTTTTGGGTTGTCACAGGATCATGAGGCTAACAATGTAACCGTCCTAATGTAAGGGAGAGAGAAGGACCTTATAGGCACGTATATCTAGAAGCAGCAGCACCTCTAGTGACGCGCTGGCCAAAAAGTCTACAGAGAGACGACTACATTTGTTTTCAAGGAAACGCATATGATGATGTGAGGCCGATGAGGGAGTGTCGATCTACACCCCGGTGGCAATAGTCTTATCAAGTAAACGTACTCTACGACGGTAATGGTCCGCTAATATGATCCATCGTCAACAAGAGAGCTATCTCATAAGTGGAGGCGAATGACCTGTGACAATATCTAATTATGATATGTACGCGAGAAGCCTTATACACAAGAGTTGATAGTG
>VALG01001807.1:7668-32370 GCA_009835305.1 Ipomoea purpurea
GATTAGCAACTCTAGTCCTCCCAAGCAAGAATCCCAAATTCAGCTCAGATTGCAGATTGCAGATTGCAGATTGCAGACTCAACACTCATAACCAATTCTCAACCTTCTACTCACAGATTCTTCTCCACTCCACATGTTATCCACCAAAGAAGGGAAGCATGTCCAATGAAAAATGAACCTAGCTTACCTCAAACTTCTCTTCTCTTTATGATGTATGCCAAATGCATATAAGTTTCTTGTACTGTATTTTTTTCTTTTTCTGCATCTCTTTTCAATCTGAAATTCTGATTTATGGCCTTAGTCATAATAGGAAATTTTTGGGTCATCAATAATGAGCTGCACCTTTAAATTCATACAATGCTGATGACAAATAAGTACTATTAAAAATTGAGGAAGTTCATGTTAGACAATAATAATGCTAACATAAACTGAAGTAAACGAGTAAACTGACTCGTTACCGCGGAAGCTTTAGGACCTTTAATTTGAACATCCCTAGTCATAGTTGTGAAAATTGCCTCTGGAATGGTAAACCTGTAAAAAGTGTTTTGTCTACCACTTTTCTCCCTAATACCTAATGGTGCGTATATTCTGAATCACGGGAGCGTGGGAAGGACGTTTTGTTAGAAGCTATCATTGCCCATCAATGTAGGCAGATTCAGTATTAATCCTAAACTTGAATATCTTGAGTTACCTAACAGATTAAGTCACTATTGACTCAATCTCCTACTTCACCCACAACACCCAATAATACAATATACTATATATTATGCTGGGAAAATACTTACAGTTCACAGTAAAATTTTTTTAATGAATAAAGGGCGCTTTAAAATGATAAGAAGAAATAATGCAATTTAAGTGATTAATAAAAGAAAATTAATGACAATTTTCCTCTTTGTTTCTTGGTTCTTTTTCTTTGTGCTTCAATGTAGATGCGTTCAGTCTTTTTACCTGGAATATTTGTTATTCTAGTTACAGTTATTTCAGTTTAAAAAATGTGTTAATCATTATTTTTAGCTAACTGTTTTGGCTACATTGTTAATATTAAATAAATCATGTTTCTATAGTGTAATTTATTGTTTTATACATTTTTTTCAGATTAATAAATGTCCCTGCCTAATAATTAAACATATACAGTTCGTTTCGAGATGTGGAAATATCTAGCTATTTGAGTGGGGCCATAAATACTTTTTGACCTTATATATTTTCCAGTAGCAACATAAACTGGGGTGGTTATTATCAAATCAACATGCCTCTTGGCATCATGCCCACCAAGAAAATGAAATTATGCCAAACCAAAAACATGAAATCATAGAATTAAATACTGACCGGAGAAAGAGAATCTACAGATACGACACTTTGTTCACACGATGTTAACCATTCACACGGTTATTTTTTAGTATATAAACTAGTATTTTCACCCGTGCATACACGGAATGGAATTGTTGTAATATATTAAAAATATTAAATCGATATAAAACTATTTAATAGAGTCACTTATTTTTCCTGACAATTCTAAATTTAATCCTAGATATAGTTATTAATTCTTACGATTTATTTTATGTTATAATTCTTACATTAATATTCTTAACTATTAATTTTAACACTTAATTACTTTTAGATATATTATTTTACACTATATTATTATTATTATTAATTATTATTATTATTATTATTATTATATTATTAATTAGTTTCTTTTTCAAGTTTTGTTAGTATATAATGGCCGTGAAGGCACACAATAATAATAATAATCATAATTAAATATTCTTGTATTGTAATCCGTGAGTCACAATAATAATATAACAATAATTAAGCCTGCATGGGTAGCTCAATTGGTCATAGAGGTGAAACTTTGAAAGAATGACCAGAGATTGAGTCTCACCCAGCTGCAGCGTTGGGAGCAACCTCTCAAAGTGAGGGCTTCTTGAGCGCAGTAAGCACCGGTCTAGCCTCTGTGATTCATGTTCAGTTGAGTCACAATGATTTACTCCTGCCCCAATGCTCTGTCGGACATGATGTGTGGGGCCCCTAATTTACCATAATTAAATAATTTGACCAATTATAAAGAGAGATTATTAAAAAATGCACAGGACAATTTTTTAATTAAAAAATTTAAAAATTCATTAATAAAACATAAGGTTCTCATAGTTTTTTCTTAGAAACTATTTAATAAAGCATTTTTTTTAGAAATTGGTGGGCCAAACCGCCTACGGCAGTTTGTGTTGGAATAGATCTCGAAAAAATACGCGATTTCAAAAAAAAACATTTGTCCAAAACGGACAACCCGAGTCAAAAGTTATGCATTGCCGAACTTTTGACATTTCACAACTTTTAACCCCAAGAATTATTGTACAATGGAAAGTAGAAATCATATATTTTATTGGGAAGAGAGTTTTTAGGAATTGGGCGGGGAGTTAAAATTCAAGATTTTGTATTTTTATATCATAGTTTAGATTAGATTAGATGTGCAGAAGAGAATTGTATTACCACTATTTTATAATTTTAGAATAGAATTTTTACCAGAATATTGTACGAATGGAAAAGTAGAAATCAATATATTTTTTTGGGAAGAGAGATTTTTTAGGAATGGGCGGGAATTTAAAATTTCAGGATTTTGTTTTTATATATAGTATAGATTAAGCTCAAAGACCTTTTTATGAGCTTCCATTTTATTTTATAGACCACCCCATGATTTAATCCATATATCACTGCCCAGACCTGAGACCACCATATTATAATTCTAACAATAGATCTGTCCAGGCTTTAATTCAGAACCCGCCGTACTGAAGAAATGCACTGTCAAATATTGATAAATTTATTTTATTTTCTTCTATTTTAATATATACATTTAAAACGTACACTTGTTGATATGGATTGAAGAAGCTTTTCCCTTTAGTGGGAATTTGGCATTTGATGGTGGATATCTACCTTACAACGTTGTCAAGTGCCGGTTTTTAGATTTTTGTGACCCTGTTCGAGTAAATAAATAAGGCCCTACTAAAATTAAAATCTTTAAATTAATGTCGTAATTTTATTATCAAAATATATAACACAAAAAAATTATCCGTGCATCGCACGCACATTGCACGCACACTCAAGGATAATTGGGCAATATTTGCTCGAATTCAAGCAAAGATAACATAAAAAACATAATCGATACAACTCATTTTATCAATTGCACTATATAATATTCGTTGTTATATTTAAAGATTATAACAAATCTTTTTCGTGCAACGCACAAGTAAAAATAGACATATTATGGAATAATAATAATAGTGTGCACAAGATTTGTACCCAAATTATCTGTGCAGTGTGCGTACGATGTGTGTGCAGTATGCGTGCGATGCCACGGATATGCCCATCCAGTGGTTGCCTTCTCAACGGAGAAGGTAAATCAGGTTGCCCTCTCCAGTGAGAAGGCAACCCACTGGATGGGCTGCCTTCTCACCGGAGAAGGCGATCGGAGAAGACAGGTTTTTTTTTTTTTTTTTTAATATTTTAGTTAATTAATGTTTTAATGAGGTTTGACCATGGTGCAAATAGCAATTTGAAGAATTCTTTTGGCTATTTACACCACCTATATAATTATTAAATTTTTTTAACTTTTTACATTTTCAAGGTACTTTATACCTTATTTTGGTCAAAGGTGGTGCAAATAGCAACACCCAACAAAATTTATGAAACCCCCATTTCCCTAAATCGCCTCTTTTAAAACGACTCCACCCACCCCTAACAAAAAGTTAACACAATTTTTGATAACATGGCATGGGTTTCTTGGCTTCCTCTGACTAAACAAATTATTGTGTGAACCATGAATATCATGTACATTTTAATATATTAAAAGTACATTATTTTAGTATTGAAGGTACATTATTAAAAGTGTACTTTCAAACAATTTATCTTACATACATAAATAATGTACCCTTAGTATATTAAAAATGTACTTTTTATTTATGGTCCACACAATTGTGTAGACTATGGTGCATGCAATAATGATTGGTCATACTATATTCTAGTGAGTATTTGCACCAAAGAAATTATATTATTTGAATTTAAATAAAAATTTATTAAAAATATTAAAATGTATAATATAATAATACAGTTCTCGACTTCCATATATTTGTCAAGTATCTATTTTTATATCATACAAAATAAAAATTAAAATTAAATTTATAAATTTAGACGTGGGTTGTCTGATTTTGTATCTTTTACAATTTTTTTTGTTTGTCCATAACATTGCAAAAGTTTAGACGTGGCTTAATTAATTTTTCGTGTAAAATTCAAGAGTCTATTTTACCATTTTTAATTTTTAAAATAGTAATTTAAGAAGATTTAATTAAATTCTAGCATGAAAATGGACGACATTCAATTATTCATAGAAAATTTATTTATGGACTCTTGTAAAGTAAATTTTTTGTCAAGTTGGTCAAACTGTTAGTTTGGTAACTACATGTTTCAAATTTAACTTTTAGTTAAAGTGGTCTATTGACAATATTCTTCAATCGTTATACCGTGCACCAGGGCGCACAAAGCAATGTGTGCCCCGTGCCTCCCAAAACGACGTCGTTTTGTATTCTGTTATAACATTATGTGTTTTCAGGTATAAAATTATGTGCATTCGAAAGAGGGGATTTTTATCCTTTTAAAAAAGATTATGTGTATTCAGATATAAAATTCTGTGTTTTCAGGTATAAAATTCTGTGTTTTCTATTATATAATTATGTACATTCGAAACATGAGAGTTTTCAATTATAAAATTATGTGTTTTCAAGTATAAAATTATGTGTTTATATTATATAAATTTATACATTCGAAACATGAGGATTTTCAATTATAAAAATTCTGTGTTTTCAGGTATAAATTCTGTGTTTTCTATTATACAATTATGTACATTCGAAACATGAATTTTTTTTTAAAGGGTTAAAAACAAACACGCGACCAAAGTACAAAACGATGTCGTTTTGGGTCAGGACGCACAATGCATTGTGCACCCTGGTGCAAAGTATAATTTGCCAATTATTCTTGATTTGGACTAGTCAATTATAGGTAATTTATGTCATTTTTGTCAATTGTCAACTATAATCACACGCCAAGATTTTTCTTTGATGGCTAAAATTGTTGAGTGGGGTTTACCTAGTGCAATTCTTCAAGCAGTAGCTCTAAATTTTCCTAATCACTCAAACTTTTGTGAAGTCTCATGCATGAATATTCAATGGTAAAATATGTAGTACGTAGTAAATGTACCGCTGTTAAATTCTTAAAATATATTATAAAAAATAATATCTTTTAAAACTAAATAATGGTTGCTCATCCGTGTACACAAGAAAAAATAAATTCTGCTTGCACAGACTTAACTCATTGATTTAGTAAGTACATATTTTTATTGTATTTTAACTTGTGTGGACCACGGTCCATACAATAATGATTGTTCAGATTATAAATTTTATGTTATGAGATTATTAGATTATAAATTTACAGTTATGTAATTATGAAAAGGCGGTTTTTATTTTATAGATCACCCATGATTCACCAAACCTTTAATCCATATATCATTGCCCAGACTTGAGACCACCATATTATAATTTAACAATAGATCTGCCCAGGCTTGGCAGAATTAAACCCATGGTGAGCCTTCATATAATCTCTCTTCAACATGCATGCATCACCATTCACCATTGTCCTATATATATCAAGCTTGGTATAACCTCCTTATTCCTCCTCTTTAATCTCACTCATCATCATCTCCAGAATGGATCCACCTCAGAAGTTTTAGGCTACTGCTACAGTGCTATTTACCACAACCACTCGTCAACCATTCTATTATTCTTATTACCTACAAACCAAGTAAAGAGAACCAGGCCAAGATCAACCTTACTAATGAGACAACCACAGGTGTTTTAATTTTGTCGCCGGTTCTTCACATTGCCCAGGGAGCAAAAGCTCCTCACTCCTGGGCTCGCCGGGAATCCCCGCCCGCCCCGGCTACGACATCATCCCCGCCTCTTGCGTTTACAAGAGTCTGATGTGGATTGAAGGATTCACCGTTTCCGAAACGCCGGTGGAGCAAGCATGCCTGGTTTGGCCAGAAGATTACTCCCTTTTTGGTATTCATACACATTTTTTTATTTTTTGAAATACAATAATTCTTTGTAAGATAAGCAGGTTGCAAAAATGGCATTTCGGGGGCGGCTGAGGTTTCACTGGGTTTATGCATGTGCAGAGAGAGTTAGAGATGTATTAATGGGTTAATGAGTTAATGTAGAGAAAAGTTAGAGATGGAGTTGAAGGGTTGGGTTTACGTGAGAGAAGGCTCGGGAAATTGGGGAGGATGGTAACAGGCTAACAGTGGGCTAGTTTGTCTCTTTGAGAACTGAAATTGGGTGGGAATGGTGAGGTGGCATGGGGAAGGCAAAGTATTGCATGCATGCTTATTAAATTAAAATAATAATAATAATAATAATAATAAATCGGGGCTAAGTGTTTTTTCAACCTTTGAAGATATAAGTTAAATGTTACATACGGAGTATTTGAATTGAATTATATGTTTATCTTTATATATATGTATTATGAATATATATATACATACTCAACAAGATGCCGCGTAATTATTTTTTTATTTTATATTTGTTGAAACAATGATATATACATTATTGCTGCTTTGTTTGTTTCAGCACTACTGGTGACCATTACCAAGAACAACTTATGGGTCTGGCCATAAAGATAACTTCTTTGATATTCAAAGCATTGGGTCTTCCTGAGGATGATGTGGACTGACTGAAGTCCAAAAGCACAAGTGCGTTCCTCCATTTCAACTCATACCCAAAATGCCCATACCCAACCTAGGCGCTGGGCATAGTTCCACACACTGACTCCTCACTTATCACGTTGCTATACCAAAGCAACACCATCAGTGGTCTACAAGTCTTTGGGCCCAATAAAAATGAGTTGATGTCAAGCCCATTCCCGATGCACTTGTCGTAAATGTCAACGACATGATGCAAATATTTTCTAATGGACAATTCAAAAGTGTAAAGCATTGTGCGATTGTGAGCCAGGCATCCCACCGTATCTCCATCACGTTTTTCTTTGGTCTAAGATTAACCTAAAAATTTCATCTCCACTCAAATTGGTCAAGGGCCGTGATTCCATGTATCCACCATATCGTGGAAAGAGTACCAGAAGATTAAGGGGGTGCATTTTGACAAGCGTTAGAGGTGATCCAAATGCACCCCGTGGTGCCTCATCATCATTCGTTTGGATCACCTCCAACGCCTTGTCAAAATGCACCCCCTTAATTCCCCGGTACTCTTTCCACGATATGGGGGGATACATGGAATCACGGCCCTTGACAATTTGAGTGGGAGATGAAAATTTTTAGGTCAATCTTTGGACCAAAGAAAAATGTGATGGAGATGCGGTAGGAGGCCTGGCTCACAATCGCCCGATGCTTTACACTTTTGAATTGTCCATTAGAAAATATTTGCATCATGTCGCTGACATTTACTACAAGTGCATCGGGAATGGGCTTGACATCAACCCATTTTTTATTGGGCTCAAAGACTTGTTGGACCACTGTTGGTGTTGCTTTGGTATAGCAAAGTGATAAGCGAGGAGTCAGTGTGTGGAACCATGCCCAGTGCCCGGGTTGGGTATGGGCATTTTGGGTATGAGTTGAAATGGAGGAACGCACTTGTGCTTTTGGACTTCAGCCAGTCCACATCTTCCTCAGAAAGGCCCAATGCTTTGAATATCAAAGAAGTTATCTTCATGGCCAGGCCCATCAGTTGTTCTTTGTAATTATCAACAAGTATGCTGAACCAAACAAAGCAGCAATAATGTATAATCATCATTTCAACAAATATAAAATAAATAAAAAATGATACGCGGCATCTTGTTGAGTATGTATATATACTCATAATACATATAAAGATAAACATATAATTCAATTAAAATACTCTATAGGTAACATTTACCTTATATCTTCAAAGTTGAAAAAACGCCTAGCCCGATTTATTATTATTATTATTTTAATTTAATATGCATGCATGGAATACTTTGCTTCCTCATGCGGCCTCACCAATCCCACCCAATTTCAGTTCTCAAAGAGACAAAGTAGCCCATTGTTAGCATGTTACCATCCACCCCAATTCCCCAAGCTTTCTCTCACATAAACCCAACTCTTCAACTTCATCTCTAATTCTCTCTACATTAACTCATTAACCCATTAATACATCTCTAACTTCTTTCTGCACATGCATAAACCCAGTGAAACCTCAGCTGCCTCCGAGATGCCATTTTTGCAACCTGCTTATCTTACAAAGGAATTATTGTATTTCAAAAAAAAAAAAAGAGGTGTATGAATACAGAAAAGGGAGTAATCTTCAGGCCAAACCAGGCGTGCCTCTCCACCGGTGTTCGGAAACGGTGAATCCTTCCATCTACATCAGACTCTTATAAACGCAAGAGGCGTGGATGATGCCGTAGTCGGGGCGGGCAGGGATTCCCGGCGAGCGCAGAGTGAGGAGCTTCTGCTCCCTCGGCAATGCGAAGAACCGGCGACCTTGATGCTCAATTCCGCCAAGAAGCGCCAGTGGAACGCCGTGGTTGCTCACCTGAAAGAACCCCAATTTTCACAAGCCCGTTTTTATTTTCTTCACGGCTTGCGGGTCCTCAAGATCAATAAAGGGAACAACAGATTCGTCGCTGGAAGAAGAGTTGAAGCAAGGGGAGTCGACCCAGGTGTGGGAATTGGGAACATCGCGGCGTTTTCGAAGTCCATCGGGACGAGATGGTTCAACTCTGTGTTCATGGTTACGTTGTTGACGATGATAGAAAAGAGAGAACGAAGTTGGAGGAGGGGTTAAGGAAAGAGGGCTATTGGAAACCCCTCCTCGAAACGTTGTTCATTTACACCATGAATTTTAGGCTGTCTCATGAAACTCAACAAGGTAGGAGTACGTGTAACATAAGACTTTATACGTGGTACAGAAATGCAAATTAATAGAGAAAATAAATAAAATTAATTAGCCAAAAATGAACTTGCATTATTCCGTCACTCGGTTGAATAATGAATGACTACTGGAGTATGTATCTAGAGTTAAACACTCTTTTTATCAAAATAATTATCATACACTCAACTGTCTGTACAGCCCCATATTCATATTCCACTATTATCAACAATCTGTCGCCATGCATGGGTGCATTATATCACCTCTTTTGGAAGTTGAACGATTTGATTGCATAAGCAAAAATAACTGCAAATAAAATGCAAAACCCCACCACCATAAAACCAGCAATGCCAATGAAATCATGCCTGTATCCGAACACAACCTTCACTAATAGATTCAAAGGAGTGGACTCCACCCCATCTGATAGTTTAATCGCTCTTTCGCTGTCACTATACTGGGAAGCAACAAGCCCGTAAAGACTCCAGGCGACTGGATTTGCCCAGTAATACCATCTCCACCATATCGGTATTCTCTGCAAATTAAAGAGCAGATGAAGAAGGTCATTGCACTATTGCATACTACTATTGAAGATTATTGCCCCAAAGATTAGATGAGTATTAGATATGATAGCTCGATGGAAAGGGAGTGTTCTTGCATTACCTTGTGAGGTATCATAAACCCGCTGAAAAGGTTCCAAAGCATATAGAAAGGGGCGGCAATAATGGCAGCCACATTGTGATTGGGTGTCACCGCAGTGGTCATCATTCCATAAAAGGTGAAGTACAAAACTGTAAAATACATAAAGAATATATACCAAAGAAATTTTGAAGCAGACCATTCAAAAGCTGCCAGGGAATAGAATATAGCGCTGTAGATTAGTGTTTGCCCAAACACATATGGGAACTCGATAACAACCTGTAGAAATAAAGCATTGCTTAGCAAACATATTGAGGAGGAGCATGGGCAGATAGCCAAATAGGCAGTTTATTACAATAGCATTAAAGACCTAACCTGGGCAAATGCAAATGGTAATGCTGAATACATCCCTGCAGCTCTCTCTCTATATGACACAAATCTTTCAACTGAGACAACGGGTTGAACAGCAGTTGCATTTGTGATTCCAATGAAGAGTACTGCCGCATACATGGATCCCATGGCATTGAATATATCCTGCTGTGTTTCTCTGTAACATATAGACACGAATTAATTGAGCTAGATAGAACTCAAAAGCCATTGCAGAATAGAATTTTGCAGGAAAGTAATGCTAAAACAACAACAAAAGTGGAATATAGTTAATTTCTAGTTGTACACTTTTGGATGTCATTTCTTGGCGGCTATTCGCCTATTCATGAATGGCTTCTTATGGGATCATATCATAAAACCTCAGAATGAATGTGATGATGTGTAAGACAAATCAAAAGCATCATGTAAAGATCAATCAAACAAAACTAAGGTTATGATATTCTCAAAAACACACCTTTCAGAGCCAAATCTCCAACATATTGTCCCTAACATTAATGATATAATGAGTGTATAGAAGAAGCGAACTGCAGTGTATTGTGGGTTTCTCCAGTAAGACAGATTTTGCTTCCACAGGCAGGCCACAAACTGATTAAAATACGATTTGGAATACTTGGTAGGGAAACTCAAATCCTTTGAATCTTGGCTTGGCCTGCTTAGCCTTTCAACCAACACTTTATTATACCTGCAAAGAAATAGGGGAAGATGACTGACTGGGAGAACAACATTAGGGAACACAAGTCCAATAGCTGGAATTTGACAAGTACACTTACTGAAATAGATTGGATTTTCGATATATATCTGCAAAATCAACACCAAGTCGGGCTTCTTCAATTGATGATGTAACCTCTAGCATCCATGTGGCAGGGTTATAACCAGGCCTGATTTTTGGCACCCCATCAATTGCCTACAATAACAAGTATAAGCTAGCACCCACTTGTCGATGTCCAAGCTAAGTAACCAAAAAACATTTAAAAAAATCACTTTTGTGATGCACATGTACTATATATTCTATAACCTCAAAATACTCGATCAGGTTGCAAGATTTAGGACCAAGCACTCCAGCATAAATGAGCTCTCCACCCCGCTTCATCAACAAAAGCTGCAGCATTACATGGGCTTAAAAGAGTATTAGCAGAAGGAAATGAAAATCTGTTCACAAAGATAAAAATTCTTGCCTTTGCATTGAATCATACTTAACTAGATTACTGCTACAACATAACTTAGAAGGGATAACAATTCTATATTTGGAAGCAAGGATATAAATGCATCATACATTCATACCAAGGGAAAGTTAAATGCTTTGGAAAGGAAGGGAAAAAGGCTCTCCTTGGAGAGAGAGAGAGAGAGAAGGACCTCATCAAAGGATTCGAAAATATCAATACTGGGCTGATGGATTGTGCAAACAATTGTTCGGCCAGTGTTTACAATATTTCGTACAGTCCTCATCACAATTGCTGCAGCTCTTGCATCCAACCCTGATGTAGGTTCATCCATAAACACAATTGAAGGGTTTGCCACCAATTCAACAGCAATAGTGAGCCGTTTTCTTTGCTCCGTTGATAATCCGTCAACTCCAGGTAGCCCAACCAATGCTCCTCTTAGTGGAGTTAGCTCCACAAGCTCCATTACTTCCTCAACAAATGCCTGAAAGCATAATCTCTTAAAGTCAAATCATGCCAGAAACATATAATGCAACATTCCATCTCTTGTTTACCTTCTGAGTTTCCAAATCAACATCTGATGCTAAACGTAGCCAAGCAGAGAACAGTAGAGATTCAAGAACAGTCAAACAAGGAGAATGAATATCATTCTGCTCACAGTAACCAGAAATTCTAGCAAAAGTCTCTTGCTTTTTGGGGTGGCCAGATATATGAATATTCCCTTCAATGACCCCACCGGTTTTTCTACCAGCTAGCACATCCATGAGAGTGGTTTTACCAGCACCACTTACACCAACCAATGCGGTGAGCACACCAGGTCTAAATGCTCCAGTCACATTAACCAACAGTTGCAATCGGTCTTCCAGTATGCCTTGTTGTTTCAGCTCCTGAAGCATATGATACAGGTAAGTAGTTTCAACCAAAGGAGTGCTAATAGATCTCATAACAGAAATTAGAGATGCATGTACCAGGGGCACATCAACATAATAATTGATATTGCTGAAAGACATGGAAAGTGGCTGAAATGGAAGAACCATGCCTTTCTGTTTGAAACTTTTTCCTGAGGTAATTACAAAAAATCACATGTAGTTCTGTTAGAGATGATCTGGCAAGAACATACACAAAAACAAAACCACACTAGAAAGAATAACTGTACTCAGACTGTGGTGTTCTTACTAGCCAGTGAGCCTGAAAACTTCAAGTATTCTCTTAACTGAATAATAACTGGTTCATCCTTCCTAGGAATATTACTGTCTTGAACATCTTCCTCAGAAATAATAGCCTGATGTTTCACCAGAGCTATACAAAAAATGAAAGGAAATGAATATGCTGGTTACTAAGACTTCAATGGGAATATGTTGTTTATGAGCATGTCCTAACTTGTCTTTCCTTACGCACCACATTGTTGGATTAATTTAAAGATGACTTACGGTCAAGGTAGGCCAGGAAGAATGTGAATAAGGAGTTGAACAAAATTGTATATCCAAGTAATGCTCCAAGGCCAATCCAGTACCAATAGCTCTGTGGGAACAAACTGCGTGCCCTCAATACTGCCTCTCCTAGATTCAAGTTAGAGTTGTTGCTAGATATCTGCAGATAGAAGAGTGAACTGTTGGTAATGTTTCTACTTATGAAGAAAACTAGACAATCTGATATATATCTTGAATTCATGAAATCCTATATACTCCATGATAAGAAGATTCAATCATAAGTAGAGTTCTGATATCTTCATTCACTAAACTAAATTTAGTTTGACAATAACAAAAAACAGCTGAAAATAAGTAAAAGGAATCTCAAGATTGTGAAGAAAATAAAAGAATTTGAGAATGCGAAATTGTACTTTGTCCCAAGAATGACCAAGAAATTCATTCACAGAAGCCGCATCTTGAGCATACATCAGTGGTGAAATCCAAAAACCCCAGATCCACCAACTTGGTATTCTGTCTGTCTCAAATAAAATGAAATGAGCATGTAAATGATTCTGGAGCTCCTCCAGGGAGAAAAAACATCAAAGCATCCAGAGAGGAATTTTAGTTTTACCTCTCGAAACAATGTATCCTCCAAGCACCATTACAATTAACATGGCAAAAGATCCAAATGTATTTGCAACAATCATGTTGCGGCCAAGCGCTCCCATTAAACGAAAAAGGGCAAGAGACATTTGGTGGAGAAAGAAAAATAGCAAGAACTGCCGAAAAAATCTATAGATAAAATAAATAAATAAAACATAACACATAGAATGTGAGTTAAGCTAGAGCCGATACCTCAAACTACAAACAAGATCTGGAAATGGATTTACCTTATAATATTTGGATCATATCCAACCACATAATAGGTAACTGCCACCCAGAAACCAGATTCTATTAATGATGTGGGAATACTCAAGATCCAAGAAGGAAGAGTGTAGGCCCAGCAAGGGTAGAAATGCAAGTCCCTATGCTTGTAAATAACTGGAAGCTTGGCAACCAGCATCGAAACTTCAGTAAATCCATTGAAAAGAATAATAACCATTGAAAAATACAGAGCCCCAAGAAAGAGGCCTCCATCATCAATTGTGTTACGATGCAGGGTTGTGCGGAAAAAGACACTCATTGTAATCAGCGCAACCAGAAGGAGCTGGTAGACAGCAGACAAAATTCAAGAATGAGAGTAAAGTTTAGGAAACATAGTATCAGATTTTTAATTCCAAAAGCAGTCGAAATTCAAAACCTTAAAATGTTTACAGATTCAAGAAGCGTTGAAACAAAATTTAGTACAGTCAGAGTTGAAACCAAATTTAGTAGTCTTAGACTATTTGTTAAGTCATAAGTATATAGTCGTGCTTGGACAGATTAAACATGCCAACAACACAATGACATTACCTGAATAAATTTAAAAACGTAGATAAATGAGTTCCTTTTCATTAGCAGCAGCTGCCAGTCAAAGCTTGTTCTTAGAAGTTCTCTCCTGCTTACTCCATACTTGGAAGTTGATAAGGCTGCTGGATGATTATACCTTCTGTCAAAAGGAATACCCAGGTCTTCAGATAAACTTTTCCCTATCCGGTATGAACGAAAAGCTTCAGCAAATTTTGCCACAGGAGTGTATCGGAAAGGGCGATCAGCAACATTCCAGTACTGCTGCTGGTCCTTCTTGGATACAACCTGAGAATACAACGTTTGAGTACACTATTACCAAAAAAAATTCACTCTAAATGCAGATGGACAGAAAGCTACTTCTTGAAGGAAGTCTGCAACATTTTTGCGCTCTGGGCAGTGGAATCCCATAGATGAAAAAAAATCAAGTACATCCTCACGTGGACCCTGATACACTATCTGCCCTTCAGACAAGAGTATAATATCATCAAATAACTCAAATGTTTCTGGAGCAGGGTTGAAGAAGAGAAATTATTGCCGTTCCATCTAGAGCACGGGTTGAATGCCTAAGATATCTGATGATTTGGTAAGTTACTTGAACTATCAAGCCCAGTTGAAATTTCATCCATGAACATAACTCTTGTTGGACCTACTAACAATTCACCTTTAAAAACCATCAAGCACACGTCAGAACAAATATAATCACAGGCTCCCATTACAGGACGCAAAACCTAATTCATGTACCTGTTGTGAGCCGTTTCTTTTGGCCCCCAGAGATTCCTTTGAGCATTTCATCTCCTACCAGGGTGTCCGCACAAATTTCCAACCCTAGAATCTTTGTCAGATAACTTTTAGTACTTCAGGAGGATGATAGGAAATCAGTGTGGTTTATCTAGGTTGATGGTAAGGCTTAGTTGTGTTCAGATAGGTAAGTCAATAACACCAAGTTTTATTATTAACTTAAACAAAGTTGCAAGTGCAGTAATTCAGCGAAGATACCCCCTGCCTCACATGTACCCTCATCATTACAATTACAATCACATTAATAATTCTAGTGCCAAGTAGGTTTTCAAGATTTCAAATTGCCCATCCCTCTTGTTATCCTTATGTACAAGTAGTCCAGATGCAAAATTCTGGCATTTAGAGAATGACAAAGATGCCTTACGTTGTAATGTGCAGCTGCTTTAATACAGAATAATGAATGCCGAACAGAAAAGACAGCATGTAGAAAATACCTTTAAAATGTATTCCACAACAAGACCAGTCTCCTTTCCCTCCAAAGCAATGCCTATAATAAGTAGACTCATCATGTACCTATAAGTCAGTCTGAGATCATTAATAAATAACAGAAAAGACACTATCATGCCTTTATGAATATGTCAAGATCTTCATCAGGTATTATTCCACCAATCTTTTCTCTTCTTGAAAGTTCCAGAAGCATATCTGTCACAGGATTCAAGCTTTCAGCAACTAGCTTTTGCATATATACAATCATAATCTCATAGAACTTACCATGCTTGAATCCAACACCCTGACAGCGTGCTGAAAGGTCCAGAGTTTCCCTAACTGTCATCTCTGCAGCATGCCAATCTTGTTGATTCACATAAGCAGATGTCCTTTGTGGAACAAACTCATTTAGGCCATGTCCATTGTAAGTAACTTTCCCTGTCACCTTCAGATAAATCAACGAATAAGTGGAATGTACAATTGTACATTAAAAAAATGCCAATCTTAAAATCCCATTACAAAACACATAAGCAGCCTGCCCTGGATCCTGAGTTCCTGACCTAGGTTTCTTGAGGCAACAGAATCTTATACCTGCAGGTCTGATTTAAGGCGTCCAGCAAGAGCCATCAGTAATGTTGTCTTTCCAGAGCTCGGAGGACCAAGTAAAAGTGTCAACCTTGAAGATATCATAAGCAGATTTGAGATATTGAAATTCTTGTAGACAATATTTACTGTAAAGCTCATATTATTATCTATCTACCTGGAAGGTCGAATTATACCACTGACATTGTCCAATATCACCAATTTTCTTCTCTTGGCAGAGTATATCTTTAGAGTCCTCAAGAGACCCTTTATGTTTTGTAAGCATAAAATAAAAAAAGGGAAAAAATTCAAATGTTGGAGTTGACAAAGTTACCTTAAAAAACCAAAAAAAAAAAAAAAAAAGTTACCAACAAAAAAGTTGACAACCAAAATTTACCTCAGCCATGTTGGAAATAAAATTTGGAATGGTGGGTAATGCTCTACTACCAACATGAACAAAAGTTTCAATATTCAAGTTCTGAAATCTGACTTCAACCTTTGGAAATTCCAAGTCAACTCTGCAATGTCACCAAAAAAGAAACAAAAGAAATTCTCATTACCTACACATATAGCAATAATTAATTAATCCATTAATTAAGTTTAGAAAGAGTTAATATCACATCATTCTTAATGATTAGGCCTCAGTTTTAACTAGGATTGGTATCACATGATTCACATCACATCACATCATTCTTAATGCTAATTCCCCACAACAATCAACCAGCAAACAATTTTCTTTCTAAAAAGATCCCAAAAAAAAAGAAAAGGAAATCAATCAATTTGTAAAAGAAAATGAAATTATTTGCTGGACTGAGCTTAATTCACTATGAACCTCTGCGCTTCAAACTTGAAGGTAAAAAAAAAGTAATAGTAATTTTAGGCAGCACCAGAACCAGAAATGAGTTGCAAAAATGGAAAAGAAAAGTAAACCTCTCGAAACGCCGTCGCATGCGGTTGAAGAACCTCTCCCAATCATCGTCCACCGAGTCGAACAGGCGGCCGAGGAGGACCTTCCGCTCCTCATTTTCCAGCTTGTCCACATCGATCTCCTTGACGTCACCCAGGATGTTCCTGAATATCCCCCGCCGTACACGAGCATACGTCGGCAGCCTCTCCAGCGCCGCCCACCGCAGCGCCTCCTCGTCGTCCCCATCCTCCCTGAACGACGCCGACCGCACCGACAAATTCTCCGCCGAGTTCCACATTCCGCTAAATACCTTTATCCAACCCTCAAACTCCGAAATTTCCAGACAACAATCCGTTTCATCTCACATCAACCCTTCATCTCTGTACCCTATAAACATATATATATATATACATACATTATATAATATAAATAGCACGAGTATATATGTGAGTGTGAGTACAGTAAAATTCAACTACTAGTTATTGCATCCTCACAGAAGTAGCTGAGCTTGCATTTATGGCGTCTCTTCCCCGGCCATCCGCCAGCCACCCCGCCCGGTGGGGCCCTCAGATTTTATCATCAAAACGAAATTACAGCCAAAAAAAAAATAAAAGTAAGAAAAAAATTGAGAATTAAATGCAGCTTTAGTTGGATAGACTTCTCTTTCGATTCACTGTTTGTGTCTGTGCTTCATTAAATGCGTAGCGAAGGACACTGATGAAAAATGGCGCGGCGTTGAAACCAGTTGGTTGGGCCACTCGCGAAATCAGTCGCTACTCGCCTCATTCCGCGTGGGTGACACGTTCGAGAAATGGTAGTAAGGGGGGAACGATAATGAGGATTCGTCGCGGGGTGAGCGAGTGGGCGTTGGGAAAGGCGGTGATTTGAATCAGTAACGGTTGGCAAGTGGCGACGGGCGAGGTTTTTCTTTTTCTTTTTTTTTTTTTTCTTTTTTTGGCGTTTACTCTATTTTATTTACTGTGGTTTTGATGGTTGGAGAAAAGGGACGGCTGGCCGTTATTGGTTTTCTATTTTTATTTTTTTTTTAACGGAAGGATTTGCGTGACACCGTCTTAAAAAAATGAGTTTTAAGGGCGCAAAACACGTTTAATTTTTAAGAAGTATGGAGACATTGGCTATTTAGTTAGATAGTTAGCTTATTAGTTAATTTTGATTTATTTAATCAGTATTAATTGTTTGATTTGGTTAAACAATTATTGTGAATGTTTAATTAATTAGTGTTTTTAATAATTTATTGTGTTCAAAATGTTAAAATTCAAAAAAAAATTCAGAATAGCTTTTTCAATTAACTATTTTGAGAAAATAATGTTGAATATAATTAGTTATCGAATAACAACCAATTTACCAAATATTTTTCTACAATGAGTTAATGATATCAACTAGTCAAACACATTCTCAATCAGCTAACAACTATTTACCAAACACGTTATTGACTTTTTGTGCTTCAATAGGTTGGGAAATTATGAATGAACATATATTACATTGTAATAGAATCAGTAGTGCTAAAAAAAAAAATAAGAGCATCTACACCAAAGGATATTATTGAGTTTTTGCAGATAAATAACTCAAGGAGAAGTTTTTAACAAGTGTGGGGAAGAGTTTATTGGCAAGTTATTTCTCCTGCAATTTGAAGTTTATTGTGGAGACCACCATGTGAGAGAAAATACATTGCTACATTAAATCACTGTGTGTAACGCGCATGAAGCGTGCCCGTATTTCCAGTTACTTTTTTTTTTTTTTTTGTAATTTCGTCAGTTGCGTGTCAGGCTTTTCACCATTTTCTTCTTTTTTTCTTTTTTTCTTTCTTTCTTCTCATTGTTTATTCTTTTTCCTTGTAAACACGGAAAAAACTGTGAAATAATTCCAACTAATATTGATGTTTCTAAGCATTTACTTATTTCGTTGAATTATAATAAGAGTATCCCCATCAATGACTTCGATTATATGGAAGGTAGAGGTTATGAGGTGGAAGGAAGAGAAGCAAAGAAGCGAAAGAAAATGAATTTGCAACATATATGATTTTTTGTGAGCCATATGAAAAAAATCTCGTGATGCGTACTAATTACCCTCAATGAGCGTGTTAATACGTTTTTCCCCTATTTTGAATTTTTTCCATGTTTCCTCTTCGCATCTCCGACAACAAACCATAATTGATGGAGATGCTCTAATTTTTTTTGTTTGAGTACTAATGACCTATTACAATGTAATATCTGACCAAATATACTAGAGAAAAGCATATTGGCTAGTGATTGTGAGGCCCCAATTCTTGACTGGAGGGGACACCAAAGGCATCTGCCCTTCCATCCCTTGGATAGATGCCATTCCATCCCTTGGTAGAGAGGGAGAGCAGAGGTTTTGGTTTTTTTATGTTGTCAAAGAGTTGAACAATGAAATAGATGGCGAGTGCCTGATCGAATTGATCAGGTCATGTAGGAACAAGGTTCAAGTCTACCGGTCTGTTAGGATGCCTCAGCTGCATACATCACTGCACTTCCACTTGACACCTATCGTAATGATAAACGGCTCGTCTCGCCGTGACCTTCTCCCTGAATTCTCAAAAAAACTTCTGTCGCTCATCCCCGCAGGGGCAGAGAACCGTCGCTGTCTCGGCTGTGCTACGGAGCTCTGGGAAGTCGGAATAGGAGAGCACTCATCTTGGGGTGGGCTTACTACTTAGATGCTTCTCTACTTATTAAAAGATGCTCTAATTATTATTTTAAAAATATTACATTTCAATTTTAAAATGATACTCCGTAAATTTTATTTTAAATTTGTTATTTGTTGTTTTTTTAAATAAGTATTTCCTTTTCAATTCAAAAAATTATTTATATCGTTAGAGGTCCCAATACGTGTAAATAAAGTATATTTATATGCACAATAAAAGTTCATAAATTATGGATAAAGGATTGCCTTTGTTTATCTTTTGACAAAAACTTCACTTTTAATTTCCCATTTATGGTATCAAAAGTTAGTTATTAACTTTAAAATGTTGAAGTTTCATTTTGCAACTTTTGCGCCGATTTCAATCCTTATTTCACTCCAATATATTTATATAAATTCATTATTTCATTCTACTTTTAAAAAAAAATTGACAATATTTTAAAATTAATTAATGTGTTTACTTTATTAATTTTGCCGACTACTATCCTTCGACACAAAAGCAAGCCTCGACAAGCTCATAAAGGAATTATTGTTAACACCCTCTTAGTCAAACAAATTACATAAGGTTTTTATTAGTATAGTTTATTTTTTCTGTGTGATTAATTTGTCAAGTTTAAACCGTACATATAGCAATTGCGCATTGTATAGCTATGACGGCATCAGCCATCCTTATGGTTGTATATTATTAAGTTTATATTATCAAACGAAACTGTAGTTGAATTGAAATGATACTTTAGTTGTGCTGAAATGAAACTACAATATATATAAAATGAAATTGAGTAATGTCTCACATATTGAATATATATTGTCAAATGTAGTTAAATTGAAATGATACTTTAGTTCTGTTGAAATGAATCTACGATATGTATAAAATGAAACTGAATAACATGTTTCACATATTGAGTGTATATTGTCAAATGAACCCGTAGTTATATCAAAATGACAGTTTAGTTGTATTGTATGAAACTACAGTATATATAAAATGAAACCGAATAACAATTTCACATATTTGAGTGTATATTGTCCAATGAAACTGTAGTTGAATAGTATTATACTTTTGTGGTGTTGTAATAAGACTGTAGTGTGTATAAAATGAAATCCAATAATATGTCTCACATGTTGAATTTATAATATCAAATGTTAGTTGTAACGAAATAAAACTACAATGTATATATATAAAATGAAAATGAATACGTTATACAAACAGAAGTAATTAAACGAAACGGGTGTCATTTATTTTAATTAAAAGAAACGCACCATTTTAGAGCATGTTCCACCTTAAAATTTGCCTTGAGAAGGTGAATAATGGTGGGCGAGGATAGGATCCTAATTTTTATATTACCATATTGGAGCTATATATTGACAATCAAAATATCGAGTGAAATGGAATACCTCAATTTTGTTAGCGAATCACGTTGGTATGATTTGACTATGTTGTCTTATATGTTTTTTTTTTTCTCTCATATAAAAAAATCTCACAAAAAAACATTATTAATCAATGCAATAAATATAATAATAATTTTATATTGTGTGACAACAAGCTAAGTATTAAATTTCTTAGATATTATGTAGTCTCATTGCCTCCAAGAGCCCTTGGGATGTTCATTATTTGGTATTATTTGTAGGAAAGTGACGGTATATATTTTGTGGGAAAGTGATATTCAGGAGAGGATAAAATGTTAGTGAATTTGGACGAATTGTGAAAGAATATTAGATAATTTGGTCATGGATCAATTCATCGTAATTGGTTAAATCAAATAAAAAAATTTAAAAAAAAAAAAAAAAAAACATTTGAGTGTTAAAATGTTGATCGCCAATGCTGTAAAACATATAGCCACATTATTGCATGGGGCTAGTTTTGCTTATGTTAGGCGGTTTGCGAATCGCGCGGCCATGCTGTTACACGGGAAGTCGTTTCTATGTCAGGTTCGGCTGAGTGGTTAGATGAGCCACCGACTTTTTGGTCCCAATTTTGGAAGATGATTTAATGAACTGAGTTCTTCTTTTCAAAAAAAAAATGTTGATCGGCCACAATGATTATTCATGTATGTTAAAGAATTATTACTCGGGTAATTTTGATAGCTTAATTAGCATATGTGAATATATTATATATATATATATTAATATATATTATATATATATATACTATATATATATACCCATAATATATATATATATATATATATATATAATATAAGGGTGGCAGTTTAATTTTCCCAAGAACATCGAGAGTTTGATCAAATTTGAATTCGATTCCTTATTATGTATAAAGTCAGAAGTAAAATTTCAAAAATTCATGACAATTGGGACAACAAAAAATCATGACTTGTGGACTAGTCATCGTAGGTACATATGTGATCAATTTGGACTTAAATAAACTTGACACTTATGTACTCCCAGGAAGCATGTACCCATGTTTACGTCTTTCTCTAACTTTTTGCAGATTTTTTTATTGATTATTATTTACAGTAGAATTCTAGGAATGAATTTAAACATAATAATTATAATTAATTACTCTATATTGATAATATATACTTTCTCTTTTTTTAATAACATCATAAAACAAAACTATAGTATTATTAAAGACAATTAATATCGATATGCCAATGACTAATAGTGTGGATCGCATGCTGAGAATTTAGTCTTATGCACTATACGTTATCATTCTTGGTTTAGAAAGCAAAGACCATCTTTAATTTATGCATGAATTATTAGACATTTGCCCGCTGGGTAAAGCTAAACTGTCCATAGAGGTGAAACTTTGGAATGAAAATGACCAGGGATCGAGTCTCATCAACCAGCGGCAGTGTGCGAGAGAACCCTCTCAAAAGTGAAGGGGGGCCCTTCTTGTGCGCAGTGACGCACCGGTCAGCTCCTATGGGTTCATGTTCAATTGAGTCACCATGATTACAATCCTCCCAACATGCTAAAAATGTAGAAGAAGGCCGGGGGTGGGTGGGGGCCCTCTAGGGTTGGGGTTCCAGCCTTTTGGAATTGATGAATTTAGACATTTAAGATTAGTTTCTAGAAGAGCCAGGGCAATCAAATTACTCAGAGGCGCCCTCACAAATTGGGAGTGGTTACGAGCCGTGCTCTCTGGTTATAGTTCGTAGCTGAATGCAGTCAATCACATGCCACAACTCAAGCAATATTTTTCGTGCTTCTTAATGTCTCAATACCCACATTCGTACCAATGTCCATCACCAAACACAATTCATATATTTCAGCGTGCGAATCGTTGAACAGTTCACTCCTTATTAGGCTGTGGAAAAACGATGTCATTAGGTGGTGTGGTGTATTTTTTTTTTATTGGGTGATTTTGTTTTTTAGTACATTATGGTGGTACTTTTAAACACTGTGAGGTACATATTATGAATAACCTTGATGGTGAATCTGGCAACCCAACGCCATGGGAAGCACTGAAGTTATCGTCACCATGAATTATTGTCCATTGAGGAAGCACTCAACAAAGCGGTGCATTTTGTGGTAACATTTGGTCATCAATTATAGTGGTTCTTAATTAATCTTTTATTAACATTCAAAATGTTAAAATTCAAAGCTGCTCAAAGAACTTCACGCCTATCAGACTAATTAAGCAAACCCTACACTTCGAGGCTCGAATTCACAATCAATTCAATTTTTTAAATGAAAAGTCGCAACTCGGCATACCTATATAGAAATATTAAGTCCTAAGTAAAAAAAAAGTATTGATGGAGTACTTAAACCTATTATCCATCCACAAAATTATCCAAATTCCAAATCCCCCTACCGCTTTTATGTAAGTGGGGCCTTATATGTTTATTGCAATAAACTACATATTACTAGATTAATGTCGTCGATCATTAAAACTAACGACTTTTTGAGTTGCAAAATTTAGAGTCCAATAATGTACTGGTCATTAATTAATTTCCACGAAAAGAAAGAAAAAAAAAATCTATTCTAATAATAATCTACGTACATTTTTATTGTGTGTAGAAAAAATAGGAGACATTAGTACCAACATATGTTAAGTAAAGAGGGGTGGTTTGTTCGTAGTACAGTGCAGCACTGTGAAATAAACTATAATCTTTTGGCTAATTACAGTGGGCGCAATTACTCACTTTATTGCTACATTGTTCTCAACATGGCTGTCACTCATTAGACATTAAATTGTCAAATTGATAACAATGGTCCTCTCGCGTGACACAAATCTACCTTATTTGTTGGGACTTTTAAAATATATGATATTCTTTTAACAAGAAGCACATCTTTATTTTGGGTCACCATAAAATCTTGTGGTCCGTGTATCCTACAGAAGAACTTAAAGTATCCCTGGACTATTGGGGTTAATTGTTAGTATGGTCCTTGTTTGAAAAAGAATAATAAGTCTAAAAATGGGTGAATAAAACCTAATTTAACTAATTTTGATCACAAACCAGCCAATAGGTAATCCAAAACTCAAGTGTTTGACTACATTGCAAGAGGTTACATTGTTACAATACTACAAAAGATTCAATGTTGAAATCTTAACTCTTTTTTTTTTTTTTGGTAACTACTATTCATTTATTACAATGTACGTAGTATTTGTTCTACATTTTCTCATTTATCTATTGCACCCAAAAGGTAATTCTCCGGGACTTGCGATCATGTGCAGTTCCCCAGTCCAAGGAAGAGTCACAGAGGTGCCATCTGAGCACCAAGAAACAAATTTATTGGAGTTAATGATCAAAATAAGCCCATCCGAACTATGCAAATTAAACCTGATTTGTTCTCCGACAAGTATTCCTTGCCAATTTACGTCATCAAACTTATGCAAAAAGGTTGTTGGTTGTTGTGCTTGTGTTGTTGCTTCGGGTCCTAAGGTTCAAACATATGGTTCGTTGTCCTGACTTAAAAGGTTATTATTCAAAAGCGGTAAGTGGTGGGGGTTTGAATCCCACTAAAACATTATGGACAACAGGGTTGAATCCCACTAAAAACATGTATGAAAAATACAGATTTGAATTGATTAGATCCCTCCGCTAATGATTCTAGAAATTGGGATCAACTAAGTTTTTAAAAATTGTTTAATTATATCTATTCTTTTAATTTGTATTTCATGTTATTAGTCCCCTCCATCTTCATTCTGTAAAGGGTCAAATGTTACGTAAATAGCTAAAAACTCCCAAATACTTGGGTGCTCTTAATTGCCTAATATACCCTCAATAATTTTTATACTTATCACTATGGTAGGATACACTTTACATATCAAATCATCTCTTTCTCATGATATATATCATTAATTTTCGTATATCATACTATTGGTGGGAAAGGGGTAGAATGTTCACTCAACATGCATT
>VALG01001809.1:0-10341 GCA_009835305.1 Ipomoea purpurea
GACAAAATTATACTAATAAAAAAAATAAAAGATGCAACGTACTTGAAGGATAAGATAATGACAATGTACCCAAAAGAGAATTAGCAAGAAAGTAGAGAAATTAAACCAAAAGGTAGTATTTAATTTAGACTACGTTATTTTAGCACTAAGTATTTTAAAGACTAGTTTATCTAGCAAAGTTGCAAAACATTTAGTTTTAGTGACAAAAAATATCCAATATCTCATATATTTTCTTTGCATTTATACTACTTTTAAAGTTACCGATTTAAATAATACAAAGTCAATATTTATTTACTTATGCATTGAACAAATCTCTGATATGATATTGCAATTGATATACTTTTGAAATATTTTTTAAAAATAATCATTGGGCTTATTTCATTCGTGCCAGAGGCGTAAAAAACTAAAGTACTATAGAGTATATGGTCTTTGCATTAATAATGTGGAAGTTCAGTTGAGTTGAAAGTTATGTTCTTTAAATACTGGTCAAAGATTATTATTAATCCTTATTTACCATTATACATTGATTGGTATTATTATAATACTGTTACACGCTCTATAGGTTCTAGTATATATACTATAAGTATCTATACTTATAGTATACTATAAATATAATAGTAGATATGGGCAACCGGGTTTAACGCTCTCATGTTGGGATTGTTATTTCGAGTCTTACAGTGGAGGCGTTATGGCTCTTTCCGGTTTCAGTAGAGTTGAAGACATATCCTACTAGTTGTGATGGAGTCAGCTAGCAGAAAAAAAAATCTAAAAACATAATAAGTCTCAATCAAAGTTATAAGTCCTCATTTATGTCCATCGTTTTCGTATGCTAACATTTTGTACATTGTGCTTTTTAGAGTTGTACAATAGTAATTTTTTGGACAAAAAATATCCCGACCGTTATAACTTCCATTATATTGTTCCATATTGTATAACATCTCACATGCATCACAATTATATTTTTCTTATATTCTTTAATGATAATAAATTGCTCTAGAATATATATTAGATTATTATAATAAATAAATTTGATTCATATACATTTACTTAGTAGGCGGATTTGTTAGCTTTTAAAATATAAAGTGATGGCAATATATTTTTGCGCATCGCGCATAGAAAAGACTAGTATGATGTAGTGCTTTAAAAATTTAATTCTGTAACTTTGTGAATTATTTTTTACCTTTCTATAAATATGAGTAAGATTTATGAATGTGAATTAATTTGTGTCCATATCGAAAGTTTTCGAAGCTATTTATCATTCTTGATAAGTTATACTACTCTATAGGATTAATATATGTGGTTATTTGGAACTTGTATAAGAGTTATGTATATGCAATATATTTATTGTGATGTAGTTATGAAAATATTTGTTTTTATAAAAAAATTACTTTTTTTAATGAATTACTAGTCAATGTAGATTTAGAAGGTTATTGTGCATCATCGTATTCAAATTAATTTAGAAAAACTTCAAATAGATCTAACTAAAAAAAATATTTATAAATATGATATCAATATATAAGATGTGTTTTTTATTTGAAGTATTTTATCCAATTAATATGTATTTATATTTTTATTATCGAAATATCTTTTATCACCGTTTAGGGTATTTCGATTTATTTACTTACTTCCAAGTAATTAATGATCCTTTATGACCTTATGCTCTTATTGTACGTAATATTAATACTTATGTAAGTATATACGTATATATATAGCCTATATATATATATTATGTATAACGTAGCTCTTATATCATAAAGTAATTATATATAGATAATGAAATATATATAAACAGTATCTGACACTAACATGAACTACCCAGGACCGATAACGAATAAGAACAGAATAATCCATAGGCATGCTGCAACCGTAGAAGTCCATCGCGTGAGCTTGTTCCAACACCCAACCCGCAACGCACCGGAAGCCAGGCATAGAAAAAGGACGGCACCCGCAATACATAACGCGCCACGAGCGCCAGGGGATAAGCTGCCAATCCACGCGAACCAATACTACTGTAGACAGTCGTGACTGCCAATGCATACCGCTCTATACTACTGGGTGCTAGAAATCGAGAAGAAGCAGCTGCTACCACCACGGCCATAACACCACAGGCTGGATCATATTGCTATACGGAGAACCATCTAGTCTTCGACGTAGCTTATATCTCATCGACAGGACAACAACCGGAAACTGTAAGCAGCGCAAGATCCTCCTCCCAAATGGACCAAGGGAAATGTAAAGATCTCAACCTAACAGGCTCCATTGACCCGGAACCTGCTTCTCTCATCTTAGGCTGAAGGCGGTCGCCGCTGCAAAGAGAAGGGTGTTCGGTCCGACAATAATAGAGAACAAATCGGGGAAACGATCCTGATCAGAGCTACTTCCACTCTGTATTTAACACTTTCAACAGCTAATTTAATCCTGATGCGAATTAGTTCGCCTCGCTCATAGATCGTTCGATGTATGCTATTAGATTACGACTGCAGAAACCGTATGGATATCTTATTTAACTACTGTAGATCGCTTCATGTTATAATTCACTAAGATCTCGAGAGATAAAATCTAAAACTAAATAAGCTCACTACTTATAGCAACTATTACACTGCTTTTCTTTAGTAGCTACTATGTATTTTGGACTCCTGGTCCGCCAGACTTCCTATCTTCGATCTTACTGGATTCAACTAAATGCCCAGCACAGCGCTTCTGTTTGAAAAAAAAAAAAAAAATTCCTACTGCCCTCCACTTTTAACATACTGAGTAGCGTGTCAAATAAGGATAAAATCATTTTTATTATGAATCCATAAAAAAAAAAAAACACACTGAAAAAAAAACAAAATGACATCATTTTAAGCAGGGTACACAAATGCATTTTTGCAAAGGTAGCATGTGTCATGGAACAAGGTGGGCCTTACCCCTAGTCCCTAGACTCTTGTTTTACTTTTTCTTTAAAATAATTTTATTAAAATTTTATCACTTTGGATGTATATTTTTGTATCCATTATTTAATATTATATGTACGATTTGTATGTTATTTTTTAACTTTAAATTAACTCGTGGATGATCTAACCATGATAGAGAGTGTTCACTTTTTTTATTTTTTTAACTTGAAAATGTTACGTAGAATCAGAGAATCTTGAGAAATAAAACTTGTGTGAAAAAATAAATTACCACTCTTAGTCTCCACCCCCCCCCCTCCACCCCCTAACTTAATTTAAGGGAAGATTTTAACATTTAAATTCATCACTTATTATGTCAATGGACAGATCCTTGCGCACACTGACATTTGGTCATGTTGCTGTTGAGTCACCGTGATTTATATCATTCCAAATGCTCTGTCATGGGGAAGTTGGAGATTTAACCTTTTGAGAGAAGTACAAAAAGTTATTACTCTTCCCGTTTTGTCTTTTAGAAAGTTATTATAATTAAAATAATACTTTAATATTAAGTAAAGAAAATTAGGAGAGGTCATGAGATCGGCCTCAATGAAGGCGGTGTTGACTCTTTGTATTTCTACATGTTGAGAAAGTATATATGAACTGGTATTACAATGTAATAGAGTTTATACTACAATGCTGAGAATGTGATGGGCGTACTCAACGTACCATATCAATAAATATCTCATCATTAATCTTTTTTTTTTTTTTCTATTTGGTTGTATATGTGTATGTATATTCATGTTCCTCTTCATTGATTCAGTGATTTGAAATTTGAACTAATATATGCATTTCTTTATGTTGTTAATTTGCAGGCAAAAGGACCAGAAAACGGTTTTAACAGCTATTGTTCCAAGTGCTCTTCAACATAGATCACTGTTTTATAACTTTGACCATATTAGGGAATCTTAGTTTAAGTTCTCACTACTTATATGTGTTGATTGATTAATTAAGTAGTGTTGATAAAATTAGTGTAGTGTATAATTATTTAACTGTTGATAGTTATGTTGAGAAGTTTGGAATAAGTGTTGATAGAATTAAATATTGACAAGGTTGATGAGTTGATATGTTTTTATGTGTTTGAGAAAGGTACACAATTAATTAAAGCACAAAACACAAATAAGCTGTTGTACAATTAATTAACATCACACCAACTAATTAGGAACTACGCATCAACAATGTTGTAAAAAGTTACCTACGAAATACTCAATTCCTGGTCTTGCCATCTCTCTAGATACTTATGTAAGTCCACCCATAAAGGATCACCTAGTATGCATGGCAACATATCTGACTAGTAGAATACTCCTCCAATGATTAATTGAGGCACTCCAAGCGTCTAACCACCATAACTACGCACCCAATATCAAGCAACCCAAAGTAAAATATATATAATTATAGTTAATAACAAGGACAAGCCAGTTAGTAAATGCGGTCCGTTTCAATTTAACCCTTTATTATTATATTGAATGATTTACCGGCTGAACGATGATGTTTATCATCTTTAAGAATATTTGATCAAATACAATACAAATGTAACACATATTATATAATGCAACTGGATAAATGTTTATGTTATATTTTTTATTTATCTGCTGAATTCGGAGCATAATGCCCAATATCCGGCAGGCGCGTCGATCACGAATAAAATCATATATTATTAGTAATAAAAATTGTTACTATTATCTCACCAAAAGTCCAATAACTGCCACTAATCTAATGTCATAAACACCAAAAGAATAAATAATGCCTGTTATCTACATAACACACCTTAGAACTATGGGCATAAACCAAGTGTGTTAAATTCCACAAAATTACTAAATAGATTTCTGTCGCCAAACTCTCTAGGAAACCTACATAAGTCCACCCAAAACGGACCACCTAGTATGACAATGTGCAAATATAAGTTCTGTAGAATACTAATCACAATGAGGATGGACTCTTTTAAGACGCTATCCTAACACAGAATGTACTCACACAATTACAAGCTAAAACTCGCAAAGAAGAAATATATTTATACTTTCAATAACGCTACAATGCCTGTTTAAAAATGCGGATCCGTAAAATTTATTATTTTATTGATTATTTTTTTATTGATACTTATTATTATATATTATATTAATTATGTATTATATTATTTTACCCATGCGTTGCAACGGATAGATATTGTTATAATCTGTAGAATATTTTGAGCATATACAAAATTATTAATGTACCAAGAATATTGTAATGTGCAATTGATGAAAATGTTGTGTCGATATGTTTTTGAGTTACCCTACTTTTTCTTCGAGCAAATAATTGCCCAATTATTCGTGCCTGCAGTGCGATTCACGACATTTTTTATATAATATAGTTATGACACAGCGCTTTGCGCGATATACATATCCCAATGTGTATTATAAATTAGGTTTCTAATTTTTAAAGTATTACATAATATAATGATGAGAGAGAGAAAAATGCGAAATTAATAAAAAGATATAGGAAATGCTTGATAGTATATTGAATACCATAATAAAGAATTCCGAAATACTCCGAGAAAACTGGGGCATTTAAAAATCAGGTTACTTTTTATTGTCCGTACTCTCTAGTTCGTCTGACCGTTTGACAGTGACATTTGAAATTACCTCTGGTTGTTCTTAAACTGCTATCATAAATCAATGTCATTATCACCAGTATGATTGAACCGGATTCCCGCTGTATAATAAATATAACATACAAATTGATTTGTTTGGAATGGAAAGCACCTTGATTGATGTAAATAAGAACTTATACAATATCTTAAATATAAATATAATAAATGACTATATTATAATAATAATAATAAAATAATAATATAGAATAATAATAAATAATAATAACATAATAATATTATTATTATTTTTTATTATTATTATTTTTATTTAAAAAATAATTAAATCACGTTGCATATAAAATCATCACTAAATTCATGTCCATAATAGTATGTACCATAAACAATTACCACAATTAACCTTTTATAATCTTAATATAATAATAATAATAAAATAATAATGATAATATAATGAAATATATCATAATGCATGAGGAATTTAGTATATGTACTTAGCAGCTTCACCTCGAGGATGAGAGCCTATACTTTTCTCAGCGATTTAATAGCATATCCTTGTTCGTGTTCTAAGACACAAACTTTTACAATTTTATCTCACAGTTTGAGTCAGTATCAATTAATAGTCATTTGCACTGACCTAATATTCTCCGCATTGAAAATATGTGCATCGAAGAATGTAAAGAATAATATAATGGACATAACATCATTTTGAAAATCATGGATTGAATAATAAAGAGTAACAAGAATATTCATATATAATTAGTAATAAGATAGAGATATTATTGACCTGATGTCTCTTGAATACCTGTGTGCAAAAGACAGTTAGGTTTTGGTTTGTTGAAATACCATAGGGTTAATATAGTGTTGTTCTAAGTAGATAAATGACGTGTTCGGAATCAATAAAGATTTTGTATTATAGAACCTTATAATTAAGTATCAGTATTTAATTGAATTAGAATATTAAGTTGATTAGTTATCTAATATTAAACCAATTGTAGTAAAGATGGTAATAACTGACATGACAAGTAAATATAATTTGATATAGTGAAGATGGACATATTAGTAAATAAGAAGAGTATCGTTTAATATAGAATAGATTCTATTCTGTTATGTGATTTCATTTATTACGAAATATTATGAAAATATAAATATGTCATGTTAGACAATTATGTTAAGACAAGAGAATCTCATTATTAAGAATCAGAGTCTAAGTTCGAGAATTACGGACATCTATTAAGATTTGTATTCTAATTCCTAGATTCTTGTTCTGACAGACTTGTTAAGGTAACAGGAAAGTATTGTATAATTTAGGAAGATGGTTATATTACTGTGAAGTTTAAGTTGGCATGTACAATTACGGAAAGCCAAACAGTATAATTTTGCCTTGAGCACTGTGGCGTTACGCCTTTTATTTGTTTCCGATTAGTTCTAACCAATATGTCGCTTTTATTAAAGTTGTAGTTAGATATTGAGGACAATACACCCCTATAATGTAAGAGGAAGAAAGGTAGGTCGGCCGCCTCTAAATTGATAGGATAGGGCATAACTACACTACCTATTAAGTAAAAGAAAAAATGATGGTAGGTCGTCCCTCGATAGATTCAAAAGAAAAGGCCAATACAAATGACCTAACCCTTAGTCGGGTAAATATATAATCCCACCCTAAAAAAACACACCCTATGCCTGGTATCACACCCGATGATCTTATGTGATCGTTAACTCTTCCTACATTGAATTCTACCAATCAAAAATGATCCAAAAAGAAAAAGACGTGAACCTATTAAAACATCAAAACGTTACATGGCCAATGAAGTGAAATACGTTAAACTGAAATTACCAGAAAAGAAAGCACGCTTCCACTTCAAAAATGAATGCTGGAATGTCAGTCTATGGTATCCTCTATGCATGGAGCTAACTCCATGAGTAACACTGAAACCTGCAACATTTGTGCAATTAATTTATATCTATAACTAACACAAAGTGACCTTAAGGTATTATTACAAAAGTCAAGTGTGAAAATGAAAAGTCTTACCTCAGAACATTTCCCAACCGATCCTAATGGAGGAAAAACATAAATCCATCTTTTATAGCGTGGATCAACCCAGCGGAGATGCAACACGGACTGGCAATACTAAAATGCTCAACTATCATGTCGGTATCCGTCAACAATTTATTCGTGCATCGCACGTGCATTGCACGCGCACTGCACGGATAATTGGGCAATTATTTACTCGAATTCAAGCAAGGATAACATAAAAAAAAAAAAACAAAAAAAACATAATCAATACAACCCATTTCATCAATTGCACTATATAATATTTGTTGTTATAATTTAATTTGTATATTAATCAAAATATTTTTAAAGATTATAACAAATCTATTTCGTGCAACGCTTGGGTAAAATACTAGTACTAGTAGTAATAATAGGTGGTAAAATTTTGGCGGATCTGCCATGATAGGTTGCGGCCATTTTAGTATTAGCCATGATGTTGCATCTACCCGGGTTGATCCAGCACCTATCAAAAGTAGTTTATATTTTTTCTCACATTGGATCGGTTGTGGCATGATTCATGAGGTAAGACTTTTTCTATTTCACACAAACTTTGTAACCTAACACTTTGGTTACTTTTTATGTTAGTTAATAGATATAAACTATTTGCACAAAATGTTTGCAGGTTATTCTTGTGTTACTCATGCAGTTAGCTCCCATGCATATGAGAGATACCATAGAACTGACATTCCAGCATTCTTTTGCACGAGGGGGTGTTTTTTTGATAAATTTTTTAGTCTATATGTACTTTCACTCATTGCGTGCAACTTTGATGTTTTAATAGGTTTTGCAGTCTTATTTCTTTTGGATCAATTTTGATTGGTAGAATCATGTAGGACGATTAACGACACCCATATTCTCGGGTGTGTTGCTACCAGACATATGGTTTGTTATTTCGGGTGAAGATTTATTATATTACCCAGCTTTATATGTTTAGGCCATTGTATGTCCTTGCTGGTCTAGTCTATTATCTATTATTAGGATACGAGCTGGAGTTCAGCAGTAATTCCTGCTTCCCTTGAGCCTCTTGGTAGGTTCCATCTATTCTGCATCCTCATTACGAAAACCTAATACTTAATTATCATATAATTATGTGCCACGTATGCACGAGTAGTGCATCCTAACCTAACTATAGTTCTAAGCTATGCTTGCATTCTATGCCATACTAGGTGACCTTTTGTACTTTGTACATTAATAGGTATTTCTTAGATTGAGATGATTAGACAAGGAAATGAGCTTATTGTCGTAAGGTCAATCTTTTTAAAGCATTGTTGAATTTGCCCGTAGGTTCCTAATCGTTGGGGCTGTTGCTCGAACTCAAGTATAAAAAGCATTCATAAAATATAAATCTGATAATCGTCACAACAATCACCGACTTCATCATATAATTGCGTTTTGTGTCACCAAATTTCGTATGTTACAATTAAAATATTTGTATATATTGTGCGTATCCCATATTAATCATTTCACTAACCCACAATTATATAAAACAACACAACTACACACTGCAACCTCACAGTAAAAACACAAATAACAAACACGATATATAAAGTCTAATAAATAATTTAAGATTCAATAAATTCTAACTAAATAACACATTATAATTCTCAAATAAACTATTTACATCTATAAACAACATGTGGAGTAAAACATTATTGCCACGAGCAGTCGCCTATATTACCTAAATCATATTGATCTAACCATACGATCATATTATATTCAATAAATACTTTAAGTTAAATCACACTTATCTTATTAAATTTATCAATTCAAAATATTGACAAAGCTATTGCAGTATAGGTAATAAGTATGTAAGTATATGCGTTAACATATTAAATGCGTATAGTACGCAGCTTCCCCGCTTAGCATATTCTATATGTGTCCAAAACGTTAACTAAATACATTAGTGCAGGGTAGATTCACTAATGTTGTACAAGGCATGACTATCATCTAATGGCAAATACCATAAGCTGTGTTATTGAGAATGGAACTCTCTGCATCGTATTTCTTGTCTCCTCTTTAGTGCCTACTGCAAAATGGTTGCAACAAGACTAGAAACAATACATCGAATTGAAGTATGCTGTTGGTAACTTTATTAATACAATACTTATAGTTTCATAATGATTCTATATAGTTCCTAAAGTGAATGTCGGCGATATCTGGTTAATGACAATGAAGAGGAATAGCCATATTGTAACTATTTTTTATCTACTATTATACTAACCATAAATATAAACAATACAAACAACAACAACCACAACAACATCCAGAAAAAAAAAAAAAAAAACCCAAGACAAATCTAACAATGATGAGACAACACAACAACAACAACACAACACAACACAACAACACATACATTACAATCCTTGGCATACAAAATCGAGTAGCGTTGCGAAGATACGCAACCCAAATCAAACCACTTCAACATCACAACCTACTTGATAAAATCCTAAACTTACACATCACACGAACAACATACAACAACACAACAAATCTAACCAAACACAACAATTCGATACAAAAACACAACAACAAAAACAACCTACACACAGCAATCCACAACAACAACATACAACATAACATACCAATTATAACACACACTCACAACCACAATGCATTCCGACAACAAAACATACAACGAGTCACAACACAAACAACCAACAACGCCTCTCATAACATCAACAAACAGAGCAACCCCACAACAAGACATCTACATCACACCAACAACAACAACAAACAACAACAACCCACAACTCAACAACACACAAACCTCAATA
>VALG01001814.1:0-22657 GCA_009835305.1 Ipomoea purpurea
TCATCCACATATAAAACAAAGAATGACATAACGTCTATCGTTCTTAACGTAGACACACTTGTCACTTTCGTTTATATTGAACCCCATTGGTTAACATGCATGGTAAAACTTCTCGTGCCACTACTTAGGCGCTTGTTTTAAACCATATAAAGATTTAACCAATTTACAGACTTCTTTTCTTAGCCCGGAATTACAAAACCCTCAGGTTTTCATAATAGATTTCTTCATCTAATCGCCATTCAGAAAGCTTTTCAATCCATTTTGATGAACTTCCAAATTCTGCACGCGACTATGGCATAGTATCATTCTTAATGGATTTATTCTCGTCACGGGAGAATACGTGTCGAAGTAATCAAGGCCCTCGCGTTGCCTGTAACCCTTGATTACAAGCCTAGCCTTGTACTTCTCGATGGAACCATCGGGTTTCATCTTCCTTTTAAAGACCCACTTGGATCCTAAGGGTTTACTACCCGGAGAAAGATCAACCAGTTCCCAAGTGTGATTCTGTAGAATAGAATCCACTTCAATTTTTAATAGCCTCTTTCCACATTGGTCCCTCTGTAGAAGTCACGGCTTCCACGTACGTTCGAGCCTCGTTTTCTATCAAACAAGTTAGAAAAATCGGGTTCATTTCTAATAAACAAGTTAGAGTACCATCGTGCTCCAACAAGTAAGTTAGAAAATCAAGACCAAATGATTTTTCAACTCTCGCCCGCTTACTGGTCTCGGATCGAGCTCGGTTCTCTCTCGGATTCCCCACCATTATATCCATAGTTTCGTCAAACGTTCGTTTTGACGTACTTGGTCCCTTGTTGGACCTACAAGGAAATACATTTTCAAAGAAAGATGCATTTTTTGATTCTATTATCGTGTTCTTATGTACTCTGGATTAAGGGATTCGTGTGCTAAGAACCGATAAGCACTACGGTTATGTGCATAGCCAATAAAGATACAGTCCACCGTCTTAGGACCTATCTTTACTTTCTTAGGTGCTGGCACCAAAACTTTGGCAAGACACCCCCACACTTTCAGGTACTGGTAGGAAGGTTTCTACCGTTCCACAACTCATAAGGAGTCTTATCAAGCTTCTTGTGGGCTACCTTATTTAAAAGGTAATTACTTGTCAAAATAGCCTCACCCCACACATCTTGAGGTAGGCCCGAAACTTATAAGCATCGCATTCAACATATCTTTCAATGTACGATTCTTTCATTCGGCAACATCGTTCGATTGAGGTGAGTATGGTGCAGTACGCTTGTGTATTATACCTATACTCGCACAGAAGTCGCCAATAGGTGCTTCGTACTCACCACCTCGATCGCTTCTAACTTTCTTAATCTTTCGATTAAGTTGGTTTTCACTTCATTCTTATAAAGAATGAATTTTTCCAAGGCTTCGTCTTTGCTTTTAAGCAAATACACATAGTAATAACATGTGCTATCGTCGATAAACGTGATAAAATATTTTTACCATCTCTCGTCTTGTATCGATCTAAAATCGCACAAATCACTATGGAGTAATTATAGTGGGTTCAAGTTTCCCTTTCAACCGATTTGAAAGGTACTTTCGCTAATTTTGCCTCCTCAACACAAATTTCACCTTTGTTATTTGTGTTAATTTGAAAATTAGGAATATGGTTCATGTTGATTAATCTAACGCATAGAATTATAATTAACGTGACCTAGTCTAACATCCCACAAATTGGAAGACTCAAGCAAGTAAACGGAAGTAACTTTGCTTTTATCATGATAACAGTATTACATTGAGCTTAAAAAGCCATCGTTACATAACCTTGCCTACAAACATTCCGTAACTTAGACAAAAACAACCTTGTCTGACTCGAACACCATGCGAAAGCCATGCTTGTTCCAATAGTGAGCCAGACATCAGATTCTTCCTTAGCTCTGGAACATACAGCACGTTGTTCAACGTCAGTTCCTTCCCGGAAGTCATCTTTAGAACCACCTTCCCCACGCCTTGAACAACAGACTGAGTAGAGTTTCCGATCCAAACCTTCTCGCCCTCAACGGTCTCAAAGGTGTTGAACATTTCTCAGTTGCAATACAAATGCCTTGTTGCACCAGTATCGATGAACCACTCTCGTGGGTTAGAGTCCACGAGGTTCACCTCGGTCACCATAGCTGAAAGGCTAATCTCGACCTCCTTCTGACTGCTTTCATCAACCCATGTTGGCTTCAGAACTCTTGTTCTTTTTCTTTGGAATTTGCATTCAGAGGACTTGTGGCCAGACTTGCCACAATTGAAGCATTTTCCATGAAATTTCTTCTTGGTAATGCCTCCTTTCGGACCTAGCTTTTGCTTGTCCTTCGTGTTCTTCTTTGAGCTTTTAGCATGCTCCACGACATTGGCCTTTAGTGCCAATAGTGACAGAATTTCTACCATCATTCGTCATGTTCCCCTCCTCAATTTAGGGATGGCAGGGTCGGGTGTGGGTCGGGGAGGGCTACATCCATCACCCGATCCACTTTATATTTTCTCCACCCACCCCCACCTCCAACCCGCATCGGGTGACATTTTTCAGAACCCACCCCCACCCCCACCGGGTGGGGGTGGCCCACTACGGGTACCCACCACTTATCATCTTATTATGTTTTTCAAAAATATAATTTTTAAATTATTTACACATAATAAAAAAGTAAAATCCATTAGTGATAACTAAAATATAAATAATGAATATTTAAATATAATAACTAAATTGTTAATTTTTAAAAATAAACTTAGGTAGTTTTGATATAAAAAATAGTAAAAAGATACACGAAATTAATAAACTATATAAATAACTACATACTAGTACTTATTTACTATTACATATATATACACACACACAATGGTGGGTCGGGGTGGGGTTCTAGGCGGGTCTTGTACATAGAACCCGAATCCAACCCGACCCACCGCGGATTTTCTTTTTCAAAGACCCACCCCGACCCACCACCCACCATCACCCAAAAAAAACCCGATCCAATGCGGGGTGGATTCGGGTGAATATCCACGGGTCGGATTGAAATTGCCATCCCTACCTCAATTCGGAGTCGATGGATCAGGTCCTCCAGGTTCATTTCCTTTCGCTTATGCTTAAGGTAATTCTTGAAGTCCTTCCACCCTGGAGGCAGCAAGTGGATAACAGATCCCACTAGGAAGGCTTCACTCAAAGTCATGCCTTCGTCACGGATTTCATCAAAGATCAGTTGTAAATCTTCAACCTAACTTAGCACGATTTTAGAATCAACCATTTTGAATTCAAGGAATCGGCCAACCACAAATTTATTTGCGCCGACATCCTCACTTCGTATTTATGATCCAAGGCTTCCCACAGCGCTTTTGTTGTGCCAATCTTGCGATATACGTCGTATAACGCATCACATAATCTGTTAGGATGTAGTTTCGACATAGAAAGTCCAAATCCTTCCAACAGCCAACTGCCATCACGGATTGGGCATCCTGTTCCCTTAATTTGGGAACCGTCTCGGTCAAGAATCTCGCCAAGCCGAGTGTTGCCAGGTAGAACAACATCTTTTGTTGCCACCTCTTGAAGTTCGATCCACTGCCGGTGAACTTCTCCGGTCTTTCGGCCAAACCACTCGGTACCGTAGTACCCGAGTCATGGGAATATATCCCTCAGTGCTCCCACCATCTTGTAAACCAACGTTCACGGTGGTGTAGCTTGGAATCAGCAACATTATTGTCATTCCCACCATTGTTGTTCTCAACAACATTCTCCTCCCCCGAGAGCTAGCAAAACTGGATTCTCCATTTCTTCAGGAAATTAGAGATAAACAACTAACAGGAAACGGATATAAGGTTTTAAGATTATTGGGTAATATGGTTGAAAATCCCAAAAAATAATAATCCTATGAAAAGATTATAATCTATATGGAAAACAGGAAAACTGGGAAGGAAAAGGTTGAGTGTTTGGGTATAGGTTTAGCACGAGTTCGAACACGAAGTTCTTTTTCCTTAAAACCTTATTTGTTACCTCCCACAAGTGCTAGGAGTGTTGTAGAGCCTAGGTTTCCTAGGATAAAATGTGCTACGATTCTTTGTTTAAGCACCTAAACAAAGAACCCGGCAAACAAAGCAAAGCAGTGAACACTAGTTGGTAAAGAAGAGAGTAGAAGCAGAGTTTTGAGAAGCTGAAAGCTACTGGAATTCCTTTCTTTTCTGTATTGTGTAAAATGCTACTGCTATACATCTCTTTATATAAGGGATGTTGGAGTGCCAGCATTCAACATGGCCATTAAATTATATTAAAACCAATTGTGTAACACTGTAACAGCACCCACTAAGTAGGATTAAACTCAGAATATAAAATTAGAATTAAAACAGTATTAATTCCATAACATATGAGTTTAATCTGTACAACAGGCTGGACTTTCGGGTTTCAGACCGTTGGGGTGCAGGTGCACACGAGAGAACTTTATACCAGGGGCTTTAGACCCATTCCTCGTCTCAACTTCTCACAGCTATTCACAGTAACCCATTGGTTAGCGGATCCCTATGTTAGTCTTCTGGCTTACGTAGTCTAATCAGCAGACACCAGTGTGAGAAGTTGTCTAATGGTATTATGTCTACCGATGCACATGTCTAGCTTACATTATACATATGGTCTGTACTCGTCCAATTGCGCTTGAACTATCGCAAATGCAACACACATTGGAGGTTACAGGTCTTTCCCAAGTTAGGAATATCTCTAAAAAATGGCGTAGCCATTGGCCTCTTCGCAACACTTGTCCAAGGCTATCAGCTCAGATTCCATCGTGGGAGCCTACCCGTTGGGTCAACCTGCGGGGAACACTATGGTGTTTGTGTGGGATTTGTTCCCGTGAATTCTTTTGACTCGTATTGGGTCTTTGACTTCCCGATGTTCTTTGTGGAACTATTTTGAGCGTCTTTCTTGATGTTTCTCGTATGTCTAGAACCTATGGTAGGAACCCATGTAAGGTTTTGGTGTCCTTGAATCAGCTAAGTTGTTCAACATTGTGTTTTGTTTGAACCGTGAGAGTCCTTGTGAGTTTCTTCGGAACTACGTTGGTTTACCAGTTTTTGATAAGCATGCTAGTTCGGTGTTTAAATACACGTGTGTGTTGTTTGTACCTTCTTATTGTTGATGATGACTTGTGGTTAATTCAAATCGTTGTTGTGTTGACTGTGAATCCATTCCTTGATTGAGTATGGTTTTCATATCTTCGGTTGTGATCCGTTGATTGATTCCTGTTGTGGTGTGGTGTGTGTGGCTGTACCTGGATTGCACGATTAGTGGTATGGGACACTAGTCACCAAGGTACGGCAGTGGTCCTCGTGGTGGCCTTGTGTGATCGGTACCCTCTTGTACTATGAAATCAGTGGTATTGTTGGAGATTGTTGGAGTGGGGACGATGGTCCTTGGGGGAATAAGGTTGGACTTGGTGTACAGGGGTCCTGGAAGTACAGGTTTGGAACTAGATATAAGGTCGGGGTAGCCATAAGGTTGGAACCGGGCATAAGGAAGGCATATCAGTTCGTGATGGGTGATGTCACGAAGGCTTGTGTAGCCGTTGTTGTGTATTTCTCTATTTGTGACATGTGTAGTCACAAAAGGTCATGTGTTGCCAATGGTTGTGTCTTTACTCTCTTGTGTTTGCATGTCGGGTGTTAACCTATTATGTGATGGTAGATTATGCATTGAGCCGTTCTTGTGAGTCGTTATTGCTTCTTGTGGTCTTGGGATGGTTCCCGTATCTTTTGTTATGAAGTGCTTTAGAGGTCTTGTGTTGACTCCCTGTTCTTCGGTTTTGAACTTATATATATAATTATAAAATATATATATATAATATATATTTATATATATATATATATATATATTAATATATGTATGATATGTATGTAATGTTATATTATAATTACCGTTTCGCAAATGGATTTTACATACTTTTTTCCTAATCTATGTATGATCATTTCACATGTATTGGTGGGTTACCAGCATTAATTCGCTGACCGGGCGTCGTCCCATATTTTTATGTGTTCTTTCAGGTGATGAGTAGTCGAGAGCGCGGTCTAGAACCTGTTAGCTTATATCCCTTTCTTTTGAGATGTTGTGGCCTGTGTGCCATGATAGACACTAGTACTACTGTTTTCGAATGAATTTAGATTGTGGATTTATGCAGATGTTTCGCCTGTGCGTTCATCTTTGGGTGGGCGTGGCATAGCACCCTTTATTTCCTATTTATATAATCCCTTTTTAGTCTTCCGCTGTGTATGATGTTTTGGCTAGTTATCTGCTGTTTAACGTTTAATTCATAATGGAAATTAGGGGGTGTTACAAGTTTGGCCCAACTTAAATCTTCAATTTTTTTATAATTCCAACAGCCCAAACTTCATGTAACATATTTGTTCTTCCATTCTTTTCAGCTTATTACATAATACGTAGACAGCATAGATGCAAAGTCCGCTTCGGCGACTTCTTCGAACGGCTTCTGCGACTCGAGCGACGACTCAATTGGCGTTCGTGAATTGCAGCAAAATTTGCGAAGGAGATTTTGCTACGACCTTTTGCGACGAACGGCGTCCATAAACTGCTGCGATGAAGGATTCCACGGACGAACTTCATCCACGAACTCCTACGCCGGACGAAATCAGATTGAGGCAGAGAGCATTTGGAGCCTCTATTAATTTTCTCTGGTTAGAAAAATAAATAATTATTTATTTCTAGGTTTTATGTGATTGAAAAAGGTGAATTTAATTTGTGGATTGTTAGGAAAATTAGGGTTATTTTGAGTTTATTAGGAAGCTAATTAGTATAAATAGGGCTGAAATTTTCCAGTAGAAGATAGTCAATTTTTCAGAATAATTTTATTTTACTGTAAACACTTCTGCAATGTACTGCTGTGTTTGAATTTTCCAATTCAAGGATTATTGAAGTTTGATTCTACAAGACCAGTGACATTTATTTTAGGCTTAATTTTATTCTCTGCACTTTATTATTTATATATCTCCTTATATGAGTTTTAATTAATTGTTTGATTAATTGTTGCAAAAGGGCCCTTTGTTCGATTGTCAAGGTATTAAAATTGCTATTTAGAACTTTGAATCCGTAATTGTTAAATGTTCTAAAAGTGGTAGCAAATAGCACAATTTGATTATATATAGATTTTAAATTTCGCGTTATGAAGATATATAGGGCTAGAAGTGTTAAGACTTTGTAGTTATTATTAGTCATAGTAGGCCTATTTTTTGGTTGGTTGTAACTGGCTTCCTCTTCCTCTGGTTTGTATTCTATATATCGGTCTTAAGATGAATAAACCGGTTCCATTCAGCTCTTACGGTGGTATCAAGAGCTAATTCTCTAACCGAGATTTTTTTTCCTTTCTACCTTCTTCATCATGGCTAATGCATCCCAAGCAACTATTATCCAAATTTATGCCACAAGTAGAGTCAACACTCATAGGGCTTGATCTTGTGGGTTTTGTCGATGACACTAATCATGCTCCGGCTCTGACCAGGGCATCAACCACCTTAAATCCAGCATACGCAACCTAGTTCAGGCAAGACCAGATTATCCTGAGTGCTATTTTAGGAAGCTTAACAGATACACTCCAACCTGTGATATCATCTGCAGCATCTGCATGTGATGCATGGAAGCGGTATATCCACCAGTTGCGTTGCGTCTTCCGGGGACGTATAGTCTCGTTGAAAGCCAAGCTAGCCGAAGAATCCAAAAGGCACCCGCCCCATTGAAGAGTATATGCGAGAGATGCGAGCCATTGCGGATTCTTGGCCCTTGCTCAGAGTCCAATCAACGAAAAGAAGATCTTGTCGTTCACATCTTTACACAACTGGGTGATGAGTTTTAATCCAATTGTAGCGGCTCCCGTGTGCGGGCTGAAACCATCTCATACAATGAATTGCGCGATGTCCTCACTGATTAAGAACGATGTTGAAGGATAATGAGGCTGCCACACAACTCTATATGCCCACTGCTAATGCTACACAACGAAGGTTCAATGGTCAATGGTCATCATCCAACGCTAGTGTAGCTGAAGGTCAATGGCAGAATAATAATCGTCGTGGAAAAGGAGGTTCAATGGCGCCAATGGAAGACAGAATCAGCCGTGAAACACGAGAAATCGTTCCACCCAATTCTGCAATTATTGTGATTTTCCCGGCATGATACCAGAGTTCTGTCGTAAACTTGCCAGGTTTTGAAAGATAATAAATATTACTGAGGAATTCCATTTTTGGTCCACTGTTATATTGGGCGTTTCCAATTTTAGTCCACAATAATTTTTTTTGCCACTTTATAACCACTATTATTGAATGTGTTCCACTTTTAGTCCAACCGTTAGTATTTCCATCAAGAGGCCGTGTAATCTAGGGGGTATTTTGACCTTTCTTCTCATCCAACACTATGTTTGACTAAAGAAATGAGAACATTAAACCTAAAACCTAAGAAACCTCGCCGGCCCATGTTGGAACGAACGAAACGATGAGCTTTGGCTTCCCATTCTCGTTGTTCGAAGAGCCATCTTCGAATATCGAGGAGGGAGGACGAAGCGCCTGGATTAAAAGAGAAGAGACAAACATAAAAAGACCAAAATACCTTTGATTATACGGGCCTCTTTACCGAAATATTAACGGTGGACCTAAGAGTGGAACACATTCAATAACAGTGGTTGTAAAGTGGCAAAAAAAATTAAAGTGGACTGAAATTGGAAACACCCATATAATAGTAGGACCAAAAATGGATCTAATATTACTATTCTTGAACCATAGAATGGTGGAGCGTGCGTCTCCTATGGTGAATACTACGAATACCACTACAATGCCGACACAGTCATGGATTATGGATTCTGGGGCTCAACTCATACTGTTACTGATCCTGCATCTCTACAAAACTGCTCAGATTATACAGGACTTGACGAGATTGTTTTGGGAGATGGTAAGTCATTAAATATTTCACATACTTGGTGTGTCTCTCTACGTCTGCAAACGGTCGCTTGTCTTGTTCGATGTTTTGTGCGTGCCTAAGTTACAAAAGAACTTAATTTCTGTTTCCAAACTTTGCAAATCTAATCCCGTTTCGGTTGAATTCTTTGCCTCTCATTTTGTTGTTAAGGATCGTTGGTCGGGAACACACCTAGTACGAGGTCCGGTCGTGAATGAGGTTTACAGCCTTCTAGTCCAGCGTTTTGAAGTCAATGTGACTTCTAAGTCCTCAATTCCAAGGTGGCATCATCAATTTGGTCATCCATCCCATAAAGTTTTAGCCTCTATTCTAAAAAATAATAATATAAGTTTTGATCGCCAGACACTTGACTCATTTACTTGTACTTCGTGTTATATGCATATGAGTCATAAATTGTCATTTTATTTTAATTCCATGTCTAGTTCACAACCTTTACAACTTGTTTACACTGATGTGTGGAGTTCGTCAACCACATCGGTTGATGGGTTCCGATATTACATTAATTTTGTTGACCATTTCACAAAATACGTTTGGTTGTTCCCTCTTAAAGTCAAATCTGATGTTCATGTCGTTTTTCTGAGTTTTAAAAATATGATTGAAAATTATTTTGGGTACAAGATCATCTCCATTTTTTCTGATAATGGTGGTGAATACACCAAATTAATTCTTACATTTAATCATATGGGGATTTCTCACTTCACCTCTCCACCTCACACTCTGAGCACAATGGGTCCGTCGAAAGGCGTCATAGACATTGTAGAGACGGGTATGGCCTTATTAAACTATGCATCTATACCCTCTAAATATTGGTCTTTTGCGTTTTAGGCGGCAGTATATTTATTAAACCGCATGCCCACTCCTATTCTCCAACACTCAACACCGTATCAAAAGTTGTTTAATAAAAAACCAAATTACGGGAAAATTCAACCATCTGGGTGCTTGTGTTTTCCTTGGTTAAAGTCATATTTTCCGGCCAAGTTAAACCCAAAATCACTGCCTTGTGTCTTTTTAGGTTACTCATTATGCCAATCTGCCTATAAATGCTTAGAACCGGCTAGTGGTCGTATTTATATTTCACGACATGTCTTATTTGTCACTAATGAATTTCCTTTTCAAGCGCTATTTAGTGAACAACAGAATATTTCCTCTTGGTCATTGGCCGCTGAGCAACCACCACAAATCATAATTCTGAATTCTAGTCACTCCTTACCTGTTATAGATAATTCTGACACCGCTTCTGTCTCGCCTACTCCCCATTTGCTCTGGCTTTAGATGAACACCCCACACAACAATCTCCAAACATTTCTTCTTCCACTCATGTGTTCTCTGATCCTGCCCTGTCTGCGGCGCAATCTCAGGTACCGTCTATCCGTGAAGTTTCGGAGTCCTCCTCACAGCCAAACGTGTCAGTGTCCTTACCATCTCCTGAACAGTCGACCGACCAACTATTGTGGCCAGGCCACGACGGCAGCGACACCCAAATCCTAAATATTTTAATGACAAAAAGGTGAATGTGATGACAACACATCCTATTGCCTCGTCTGTTGAACCACGAACGGTGTCACAAGCCTTGCAAAATGAGTTGTGGAGGACTGCTATGTCTGAGGAGTTTAATGCATTGGTGAGGAATTCCACGTGGGAATTAGTCCCTCGGTCTAATCATGAAGTGGTTAGCTGTAAGTGGATTTTTCGGGTGAAGCGTAGAGCCGATGGCTCGGTGGATATGTTCAAAGCCCGGTTGGTAACAAAAGGTTTTTTGCAAGAGCTGGGTCGAGATTATTTCCAGACTTTCAGTCTTGTGGTAAAACTAGTCACTATTCGTGTTATTCTTGCAATTGCTTTGTCAGGGGGATGGTTGTTACGCCAACTGGATGTCAACAATGCCTTCTTGAATGGTACTTTGTATGAAGAGGTCTATATGGAGCAGCCAAAAGGTTTTGTTGATTCAGTTTTGCCCAACCATGTATGCAAGTTGAAAAAGGAAATTTACGGTTTAAAGCAAGCCCCGCGGGCTTGGTACTTAGAGCTATCTAATTTTCTTATTGCCTATGATTTCAAGAGTCTGTAGCTGATTCGTCCTTGTTTATTTATTGTACTGATTTTGTAGTTGTGTATTTCCTGGTGTATGTTGACGACATCTTCCTAACAGGAAGCCACTCTTCTTTCATTGCTTCGTTTGTGCGGTGCCTAGCTGATCGGTTTTCACTTAAGGACTTAGGTCCGCTCCATCACTTTCTTGGTGTTGAGGTGGTTCCTACGTTTGACGGATTATTCTTGTCACAGAGTTAGTACGTGATTGATATTTTGGACCAGTTCAGTATGACGGGGGCGAAGGAAGTTTCAACGCCAATGTCACCCTCGGTGGACTTATGTGTTGATACTTCTCCAGCCTTTGATGCGACGATGTATCGCCGGGCAATAGGTCGGTTGCAATATTTGGTCATTACCAGACCAGAGATTTCCTTTGCAATGAACCATCTAGCTCAATTTATGGCGTTCCCAACTAAGGTGCATTAGCAGTCTGTGAAGCGAATTTTGCGTTATTTGAAAGGTATTGTTCACTATGGTTTGTACTTTCGGGGAGGTCCTTCTGGTTCTCTTTTGGCTTATTCTGGCTCAGACTGGGGAGGTCTTCATGATGGGGGTCGCTCTACAACGGCATAAGTTGTGTTTTTTGGTGCCAATGTTGTCTCCTGGAGATCTGCTAAACAACGATCTGTGTTTCGGTCTTCTACGGAAGCTGAGTTTCGGGCACTTTCTAACTGTGCTGCTGAGGTCATGTGGATTCAAAATTTGTTAAAAGAACTTGGGGGTTCGGTTACAACGTTCGCCTGTGCTGGTTACTGATAATTTAAGTGCTTCGTATGTGTGCAATAATCTAGTTTTTCACTCCCGGATGAAACACTTGGCACTCGATTATTTTTTTGTTCGTGAGCAAGTTAGTTCAAGCTCTCTACGGGTCAGACATGTCCAGTCTTCTGAACAGGTTGCTGATATCTTGACAAAGCCATTGGGCCACCGCTTGTTTGCTGGTTTTCGTAACAAGATTGGTCTCACTAATGGTGCGCCATCTTGCGGGGGCGTGTTAAGACTTAGTAGTTTATTGTTAGTAATAGTAGGCCTATTCTTTTGGTTGGTTGTAACTAGCTTCCTCTTCCTCTGGTTTGTATTCTATATATTCTGATGTCTTGAGATGAATAAACCGGTTCCGTTCAGCTCTTACAAGATGAACCATGCTTTTGAGTTTGTTGGTTAGAATTGGTAATCTTTCTAATTCTTTTAATGCCGTTAGTAAATTAAATCCTAAGAGCTTGTTTAAGATTGTTTATTAGCTAGGGAAGTGATCAAAGAGCTTGTTTTGATTATCGACAAAGTAAGGAAAGATAGGTTATTAGAGCTTGTTAATAACCATAACCAATTTGGTAAAGAGTAAAGTAATTATTTCTTGGAAATCGATGATCTGTCTTGTTAGAATTAAATTGATATTATTCATTGAGTTGGATACTAGTTGCTATTAATTATTATTATTATTTGATATTTCATATTGTTTGCCTTTTTATGGTTGCTATTTAATTTTCAATTCTCATCTCTTTCTTTATTAAATCTTTGATTAAAAATAAGTCTAACCAATCTCTGAGGGTACAACCTTACTCATCACTATTGCATTCCTAAGAGTAAGTAATTTATTATTTGTTGGATTCGACACCATCAAAGACCTACTACTGTCAACAATATCAGGCTACACGATTCAAATTTCAAATATCAAATTATCCCACTCCAACGGATATATTTGATTATCTATAAAAAGGCCATGAAGACTTGAAGATGAATACACACAGAAGCGGATGAACAAGTGCGAATTCGATATATTCAAGTGTTAAATATTCATTGAAATATCTAGAAAAGAGACTTAGTCTGAATAGTCTCAAAATAGTTGGAGAGAGGGATACAATTACCTTTGTATTTGTAATTGTAAAAAGAGTATATCTGTGTGCAAAATACTCTAGTGAGTGTAGCTGTGTGCAAAACACTCGTAGTTGCTAAGTGTAGCTGTGTGCAAAACACTTTTTAGTTGGAGTTTGAATATAGCTGTGTACGAAGTACTCGGAGTTGAGTGTAGCTGTGTGTGAGACACTCGGAGTTGAGTGTAGCTGTGTGCAAGGCATCCGAAGAAGTGCTTGTGTAGCACTTATTCACTATTGTAACTGTGTGTGGAAAATAGTGAATTACTCCTCGACACAAAAGGAGTAAAGTGGACTAGGAAGATTACGCCACTTCCGAACCACTATAAATTGCTCTCTCATTTACATACCGCACTTACTTAATTCGCTTTATTTATTTATCTAGTATTTGACTAACCCATTTACGATTCACTGTTTGATCTTAATCACTCGGGTTTAGTGTGGTTTCACGTATGCATGTAACTCAAACTTTCCATGCTTAACATTTATCACACGGTTGATTTCGTACTACATCTTATACACAATCTTGAATAATATTGTTAAATATTGACTGAACCATCTCCTTTAAATATTCAAGATATTCTTACATATCATCTGAGCATATCTAACGTGCGCATGTGATTTAATTTATTGATTGGGCATAACTCTGTACATATATGTATTCCATTGTGCACTCCAAGTTAAATACTTCTCTATTTACCTGTTATTTAGAGTTGAAATTACAAAATAGTTATTTATTGTGAAAAATGTTTAAAAAGTCTATTAACCACCCACCCCTAGACTTTTTACCACCCTATCGGACCAACATTCTTTCATTTCACTACATTTTGGTGTATCTTTGCCATACAATTTTTCAAAACAAATTGTCACAAAACCCATCTTGCTCCTTGGATCCAACACACTACTAACAATCAACAATTTATTTATCTCTGACCCATCCCAGTACTTATCAAACTTTTTCTTCATTTCCAAAGCCATGCCACTCATCTTTACTAGTACTGAAAACATTCAATTAACTTCAATTTGTGCATATATCATCAAAACAATGACTAGATGTCACAGTTTTGTATGAAGAAAAAGAAAAAGTCGCATCATAAAAAATTTTCAATAATTGTACCAATCACCGGACATTCTCCCAATCAGTTGATGATGGCGACACAACTAGGCTGTGCAAAACCCGACCCAACCCGCAATATCCGCCCGATCCGACATCTGAAACCAAGGCATCCGACCTGCTCCGCATCCGAATCAACATATCCGATCTGCATGGCTAAACGACGTCGGATAAGCGAGATCGGATAGGGTTTGGTTTTTTTGTATCCGATCTGTTCGATTATCCGAACTTTCGTAGGGTTAGGGTTTCCTATATACTAAACGACGTCTTCTAGCCTAAGTATATATGTATGTTGATGAGTTGAAATGCACCATTTGTGCAATCGCTACTCTCTCTCTCTCTCTAAGACTCCTTCTCTGAGTTCTCTTTACTCCTCGTCTCCTCTGATTTCTCTCTACACTCTGAGAGTCTGAGACTTTGAGTTCTCTCTACTCCTCAGTCCTCTCGACTCTCTCTACTCTCTACTCTCTGTTAGTCTGTTAGTCTGAGACTCTGACTTCTTCGATAGTCCGATTGTCTGATTGTCCGCTGGCCGGTGCCCGTTGGTAGTGGAAGCCCTTCTCGAGTTCTCGTGGTGATCATTGAGTAGAGGCCCTTGTTCTCCGGGGAATATTAAGGGGAAACCAAGTAAAACACAAACCCTAGTTTTTGTTTTTATGATTTGTTGATTTTATTCACTGCATGTTCTTATATTTGTGTTATATTATGAATATGTTGTGATCTATTATTGTGTTATAGTGGAAGCTATTGTAATCTCAAACCCTAGATTTGTAGTTGTAATTTATTCACTGTATTGTGATATATTCTGTAGGGCTGTGTGCAAATCCGATCCAACATGCTAATATTGCATATTGTGATATATATGTTCTGAACTTCTGAGTTCTGATATATTTGTGTTCTGATATTCTAATTTCTGATATATAGTGGTGGAAGCGGTGTGATTTTGTTGATATTATGCCATCTATTGTGATGTACCTTTAAAGTTAAAGGCTTGAATGTGAGATAATCAAGTTTTCACTTAAATTTCTATTTATTAGTGGAAGCCATTAAACTGAAAATCCATAATGAATAACTGGATAACAAAAATCACTTCCTGGAATTGGATTCTTTGACTATGTTTTTATGAAATGTATCCCCTTACTTGAATGTAAATAGTAAAATATGTAATTGTGAAAAAAGATAGACATATAATAGAAATGACACAAAATAATAACCTTTGAATCTTGATTTTCTTTGTATGTTTATGTGATTTGTTGTCTTTGCTGAGTTCTGAGTAAAAACAATAGAAGATTGTTGGACCTTTAACCGATGCCATCAATTTTAGATGGAGAGCATCAAATAGATACAACAATAAAAGATTCTTGGACTCACCTCAAACTCAAGAGGACATGGAAGGATAAGACCATGCACTTAGAGATTGCATACACACATCAAGTGAACATCATAATTGTTCCTGCCAAAAAAGAGGAAGTGTTGAGTCATACAAAAATCTGGATCCTTTGACATCATTGATCAGATCATAGTGGTTAAAGGAAGAACCCTTACTTGACAACATAAACAAGATAGTTTTCGTGTGATCTTAGAAAACATGGCAACATTCAATACAAATAATAGAAAATCATTAAGAAAAGATACCTGCAAAACACAAAATGGTGGCCTTGCTTAAAACTCACACAATATCAAAAAAAACGAGAATAAAGACACACATATACTCCATACAAATACTGAATAATATACAATATCATAGACAAAAAGAGGCTACACAGAGAGAATTTGGGACCATAAAGAGAGAATAACTCATACATACCACACACGCGCCGCACCATACTGGAAGAGCATTAGTTGAAATGACATCATCAATAGGAAAGCTCCCATTTTAAATAATGTGAAAAGAGAGAAGACAAGAGAGCGATAACAAAAGTTTTTTCATACACATATCATCCAACATGTCCGTAGGTTCCAGAATTTCTTCCCTAGGTGGACTTATTTCCTAGGATAATCTTACAAATTTTCCTAGATGACAGGCTGAAGTCTTAAAGTTGTTTAGGGTAGGGCACCCAAAGGGTCCGTTTAACCACTGTGGTTTCTATCCCAGAGGAATTAATATAATGTGCATTACTGCACTTTTATTGATGATAGTTGAGCCATCCAGAAAAAAAATAATTTCCTTTGTCCAGTTTCTTCTCCATGGGGGGGTGTTAATTTGCCAAAGCCTTCGCTGTGTTAGATGGTGGATTAAAAAAAATGTGTTCCTGTGGACAGTGGACAATGCTTCTTTCTAATGATAACGGCTTTGCTATAATGACTATGTCTAATACTCTGACAGTTCATCCTCGTAATTAAGTCTTTGGCTACTAGCTTGTACAGGTAGGCCTGTGTCAAGGATGAAGAGTTGACTGTTAAAAAAAAAAAAAATGACTGGAGAGTGTGGTGGAAAGCAGTAGCAGACAAGAGCTACAAATTTTATTGAGTGAAATGCTGGTTGAGATGATGAATCTGTGAGTTTGATGTTTTTAAAGTGGGGGAAGAGTTCATAGTGTAGTTTCCTATTATCATCCCAAAATGGCTAGGAGATGTGCTTGCAGTCCTATTTCCACAGTTGCATTGAGAGTTGGGGCATTTAGTATGAAGTGGAAGGGTGCTTAATGCATTTAGGAGTTCCTTAACACCTTAAAATAGTATGGAAGCCCTACTTTTGTACACCAGATTGGTTTGAAGGTTACATTAATCAGCCCAATCACACTTGAGAAGAATTTAGAATGAGTTGAAAGATTGGCAGAAAGGTAAGACATTTTGTAACATTTAATCATTATCCCCATTTGTTTTTTTTACTTTTGTAACTTATAAAGTTTTAACTATTATTATCCTTATCTGTTTTTGTAGAGTTTGCCACTGGAGCTGCATCCTACTCTATCAATCAATCTCCTCCATTCATTGTAATTGTTTAACTATTACTATCTTTATCTGATGGTGTGTACGTTGTTTGTTGTTGCCTTGCACATATGAAACTCTATATCTAACTGTCTTAAGAGGCCTTGGCAACTTTCTATAATCTATTATGGAAATGTTGCCGCACTTAAGATGAGTTTTGAGTGACTTTGAGTTGAGCACTACTTGTCTACTGAGTACTGATGACCTTTCTTTCATTCGGGATTCTCTAGTATCGCTCTAAATCTCGGTAATCCTCTTATTGAATTTCACCTTTGTAATTCCTTTAATGCAATTTATTAATTTATTTGGCTGGTATGATCCTTCCACCTTTGTCCCTGACAATGGTAGGTAAACATAAGCTCAATGTGCTATATTAAACATTGAGACAACTATTCCTTACTTACTTGAAATGGAAAATTGCAATCTGAGCATATAAGGCTATTAGCCTAATGCCCCTACAGCATAATATTGTTACTTAGCTGTTTACTTAATAGTTAATATGTTTCCTAATATTGTTTTAAGTTTTGATATTAACAAGAAGAAGTGTAGAAATGCTGATTGCTGTCAGATTTGCTGTAAAGAACTAAAGATGTTGGTTGAATGATTGCTGAAGTTTAAGTGATTAACTTTTTTCGATTTTTTGGAAGTTAAACACTTAAACTTAGATTAATTTGTATATTGTTTACTTTTGCAATTTTTGTTGTAAAATTAAATTATTATATGTTTGATGTTTCTGTTCTTTAGCTCTGAAATTATTAAGTTGTTGCTTGTTTTATATTGTTACTTATTAGTTATTACTTATTTTGTTAATGGAGACTTAGAGTATAACAATATTTTAAACTTAAAAGGAATATTTTATTTCAGTTATTCAATTATTAATGATTTTTGAAATCCGAAATCCGATCCGTAAAATCCAACATCCGATTTAGCATTATCCGATATGTTTTTTTTAAGTACAAAAATATCGGATTGGATTGGTAAAATGCAATTCGATATCCGATCGGATGGACGGATTACATATTCGATCCGATCCGTCCAATGCACAGGCCTAGGCACAACCCTTCTCTTTCCATTTTCATCCTCTTTAAAGTAAGCATCATACAATTTGTCTTCATTAGCTATTCGATCAAATGTTGCCTTATACTTGAAAGTTGTAGTTAACATGAGGTAAGCAGAATTCCATCTAGTATTGCAATCTAAAATCAAACTCCCTCTGCTTAAGTTATCTTGTTCTGCACGTATGTGAAATGCTTGAAATCTAGAATGTGGATGATCTTACATACTTCACTGCATTACGAACACTAACCACACTATTACCCATCGCTGTCAAACCATCCTTCACAATCAAATTTAAAATATGTGCACAACAATGCACGTGCAAAAACTCTCCACCTAGTATAAAAGGATCCTCTCTCCTACACTTCACTTTACTTTTGAAATCCTAAGTGCACTATCATTAGCAGATGCATTGTCAACTTGTGATAGTAAAAAGTTTGGTGATACCCAATCAATCAAACAATTCTCAAGTTTTTTGCAACTGTTTCACCTTTATGATATAAAATTGGTTAAAAACTGATATTTTCTGTGCAACTGCCAGTTCACATCAATATAATGAGCAGTGATAACCATATAACTGACAGTAGTAGTACTTGCAGTCCATATATCAGTATTTAAAGAAACCCTTGACTCACTAATCATGCTCTTCAGTAAAGCTTTTTCTTTCATGAACAATTCAACTACATCTCTTGTGATTGTTCTTCGTGAAGGGATAATAAATTTTGGACAAGCAACACTACAATTGTTAAAACCCATCCCCATCCACAAAATAAAATGGCAATTCATCCAAAATAATCATCTTAACAGTTGCTCTCCTACAAGCATCTTGATTAAACACAACCGCCAAAAGATTACTACTACCACCTTTAACTACACTTGCACTTTCTTGTATTGTTGGATTTTTGAGTTGCACTATCAAGATGGTCCTTAAATGCAGCACATCTTTGATTTATGTGATTTCAAGCTACTAGTGCCACCTGTTGTTGCACACTTAAATTCTTTATGGTTGTAATTACATTTACATTTATCCTTGTTGTCCTCCAATCTAGTAAAGTGATTCCATACCTTAGACCTTGGAGCAATTGGTTTCGGTGGACAGTCCACTGTTTGAACGTTTTCTTTTTTGTCCACCGATTCTTCAATTGGCAAAGTTAAAGTGCTACTTGGAGTGTCACTTGGAATGTTCCCTTGATGCCAAGAAACTATATATACTACGACACTTAATAGACAGCGGTCTATAAATAACTACTTCTAATACATACTTACGTCACTTAATAGATGGCGATTTTTAAATAACCGCCTTCTATTATATACTACATCACTTAATAGACGGTGGTCTTTAAATAACCTCCCTTCTAATACATACTTACGTCACTTAATAGACGGCGGTTTTTTAAATAATTGTGAACCCGAAATCCCAAATTCAATTTAAGGGATTAATTGAGTAATTAATCCTATATTCAATTAAGTGATTAATTCCTATAATCTTGAAAATTTCAATACTTGGGGACTAGTAATTGACTAGTCAACCCCAAAGTCAAAGTTGTACCTTGAGCTTTGTAAGGAGTTCCATTGTTCCTTACACTTCCTAATGTTAGTAAGGGCATTCTTGACCTTTCCACTTGGTGTTAGTATTGTAACCTAACCTAGTAGAACATCTTCATTCTTTCCTTACACTTTCTAAAAACTAGTTCCACCTTCTCTTAAAAAGGTGGGTAGCTTTTTTTCCAAAGCCAAGTTGGAGCCTTGCCAAAACTTCAAGAGTTGCTTCCCAGATCAAACTTTCACCATATTGGCATCTAGGAGGGTAAGAATCTAAGTTCATCGTGTTTGGTTTCATCCTTAGGTGTTTTTTTAAAGGTCGGATCTTTATGATCTTTGGTTTTTGTTCTTGAGTGGTTTTTTGGAGGTTAGCCTTGAGAGGAGCTTATTAAGGTGTAGTGAAGTCTTTAGTCTACAAAGAGGTAACCAATGCTCTACAAAATATTATTTTGTAACCCCTATATGTGATTTCTTGGGATTCCTACCTTGTGATTTTGCTATGAATGTGAGTGTTTATATGCATTGTCTTGTGAACAATGCATATCAGGAACTTTGTTTTTAGGGTTTTTTGTGTGCCATTGCTTGGAATTATCCTAGATTTCAAGTCCTTTGTTTGTATGGGTGAGAATTGGCATGGTTTTGGGGAACCTTGAATTTGAGCTTGGAGTTGAAAGTCCCGAAGGGATAATTTGTGGTACAGTGTACCCGCAAGGGCGGAACGGCGGGTAGGGTCCCAACCAGCCGGGGTACACGGTTGGGCAGCATGTACGTTTGGGCGGAACCGCGGTAGAAGGACACTACCCGTGGGCCTTACTGCGTATGTTTGTGATGCTTGTTTCGGATTTTTTCCCCGTGATTCTTTTGACTCGGTATTTGGTCTTTTTTGACTTCCCGACTGTTCTATTTGTGGAAACTATTTGAAGTGTACTTCCTTGAATTTTTCGTATGATCTGACTATATGAGTAGATATCCATGTAAGGTCTTTGGGTCTGATGATGACTTACAAGTGTTCAAACATTGTTTCGTTGAAAACCGTGAATGAGAATCTTGCGTGTTCCTCCAGAACTACCTTTGGTATGACCCGTTTGATGAGCATGCTATTTGGTGTTTTAAATTCAGCGTGTGTTGTTGTTTGTACCTTCCAATTGGTTGATGATAACTTGTGTTTTCATCGTTGTTGTTGTTTGGACTGTGTTCCTTTCCTTGATGAGTATGTTTCATATCTTCGTTGTGATCCGTTGATTGATTCCTGTTGAGGTGTGATGTGTGTGTGGCTTTACCTGGATGCACGATTAGTGGTATGGGACACAGTCACCAAGGTATTGCAGCGGTCCTCGTGGGGCCGTGACTGATTAAGGAGTTTGTGACCTTTGTGTAAGGTTCACTGTTATTTCTGGGGTGTAAGGCGTTTGTTGCCATGTGTGTGTACGGTACCCTCGTGTACTATGAAATTGGTGGGTCTCGTTGGTGTCGTTGGGGGGGGACGACGGTCCCAGGAGGGAAAAGGTTGGACTAAGAAGTACAGGGGTCCTGGAGGTAATGGTTGGAGAAGAAACAAGGTTGGGGTAGCCATAAGGTGGTGGGCATAAGGAAGGCATATCAACTCGTGATGGTGATGTCACGAGGGCTTGTGTAGCATTGTTGTGAGTTATTCTCTTGTGACGTGTGTAGTCACAAAGGGCAAGTGTTGCCTTGGCATGTGATGCCGTGGTGAGTTCTATTTCCTTTGCGTTGTGCACTGCGGGTTTTGATCATTGTGTGGATGATAGATATGCCTTGACTCTTCTTGGGAGTCATATGTTGTTCCCGTGATGTTGGGCATTGTGTATCCGTTGTTATTGTTGAGAGTGTTGAGTCTTTATGTTGGCTATTACTCTTATTTTTGCACTTATAATATGATTCATTTCGAAATGGCTTTTACAACTTATATCTTACTTATGTATGTTAATTCAACATGTATTGGTGGGTTACCAGCATATTCGTTGACCGGCAGTGTCCCAATGCTTGATTGATGTTCTTAAGGTGATGTCTAGGCGAGTAGCGAGTCTAGTACTTGCTAGTATAGCTTTCCCCTTCGTTTTGTGGCCCTGTGGCCAAGGTAGATGTAGAACTTTGAGACTTATGGGTTTAGATGATACAACATTGCAGATTGTTGTCCTGTTGTGTTCATCCTTAATGGTGACAGTTGCATAGCGGTTCGTTATATATCTAATCTATCGTAATCAATCTTCCTGCTGTGTTATTGATATTATTCTACTATAATCCAATGTTTAAGGCTTTTTATATAGCATGTTTAGGAGGTGTTAATAAAACGCCTTAACCTAATTATATACTACGTCATTTTAATAGACCGCGTCTGTAAATAACCGCCTTTTCTAATATATAACTTATACGTCACTTAAATAGATCAGCGGTTTTTCTAAAATAACCGTCTTTCTATTTAATACATGTCCACTTAATAGACGGCGGTCTTTAAATAAACTACCTTCTAATTAACTTACGTCACTTAATAGACACGCGGTTTTTTTAACAACCCGTCGTATATATTTAATTGTAATATTTTTAAATTTAAGTTATATGGCGGCATTACATAACCTCCGTATATAGATGTTTTCTTTCAATTTAGTTTATTACTATATATATGCGGCGATTTATACAGTATAACCCCTATATTATTTATAGTTTTTATTATTTTTTTAAATTTTTTTTTTTATATGGTGGTTTTTTGTATAACTGACCGAATATATAGGGATAGATGAATGTTTTTTTATTTAAAAAAAATTATTTAATGTATATAAGATTAGTTTATTATTATTGTTTTAAATTAGAATAACATACCCCGGGGGCGGGGGTTGGTTTATAAATCAGCGTATATACGCTTGTTTAAAAATAAATTTGATTATAGATACGTTTAATTAAGGCTTTCCCATTAGCTTCAACTTCACAGCCGCTCGACTTCTCCCTCCCCAGCCCGCGTCCTTCAACCCACAGCTCGTGTCGCCGCTTTGTTCGCTGTCCGTTGTCACCGCCTTCCAACCAGCTCGTGTCCCCAAACTCCCATTCCCCCGAAAAAGCCTTCGTTGACCGCCGTCT
>VALG01001818.1:0-15485 GCA_009835305.1 Ipomoea purpurea
GATACTAGTGAATCGTCTTTTGGAAGAAAAGAGGCAAGTGGGAGTAGGAGGATTAACCTCTCGCGGCGAGACCACTATAAAGGTGGGTCTAGTGATGTTCTTTAACTAGCTTGTGTTCCTCCACGTTATCTTTCACACCAAGTCTTTACATATCTGTCTAAAACATGAGATATGTACTGCTCACAATCTCACACATCACTTTATTCGTTAATTTAATGTTACGCTGTGCACCATACTCATAACAATCTAGTTAAGAGTTTTGGTTTATCTCTCTGTCGTTAGCAATGTGTTGTGATGTGCGAAAAAGTATTGAAAAAGTCAATTCACACCCCCTCCTCCCCCTCCAACTTTTCACCTTACCTTTTGGGAAACAACCACGCTAATATATGATGGATAAAATATAAAATTACTTTTATATTATACAATAAGATAATATGAAATCATTATCAAATAAAATAATATTAAGAATAAACAATGCAAAATAATTAGTAAAAACCAACTAAAATTGCACATAAAATATACTTATCCATGACACTTAAATTTCTCATTTCGGGAATTATAAATCCAATCAAGGATTTTCTCAAAATAAATATTAACTGCATTGTCTGCATATCTAAATATATTATTATTTCTGCAATAATATTATGTTGCGGAACTTAATGCTATTTATCGTGGGAGAGTTTATTTGATTAAAATCAACTAGGGTATCTGCGGTGAACCCATAAGACTACAAACTCGCTTTATATCATATCACTTTCATTATTCTTATTTCTCTTTCGTGCACACACCCACTTGTAACCTTTCGAGGTTAACTCTTAACGGTGTATTGTTGTAAAGAGAATTATTTAATAATTAGCGAGTCGAGCTATGCCTTAATTGCTCATTTATACGTTAAATAGTCATGGCACTTCCAGTGCATAACTCTAGATCCAGATTATCGTACAATGGGAGCAATTTGTACAGGCTATTGTGTTGTCGACAACTATAATGACTTTCATAAATCTCTCCCATATTTATAAATTGTTTATGGAAAAATTTAAGTCAACCAGATTCTAGACATTTCCCAAATATATTGAGATCTGTTTGGTCCCGATAGAATGTAGGGAGAGTCTAGAGGGGGGGTGAATAGACTCTTTTTCTGAAAGGGCCCTAAAAAAAAGACACCTTTCGGTGTTTTGGCCGTGAGCGAAAATATATTTGTTTTAAGAGCGTATGCACCGAGTTTACTTCATTTGATGAAAACTCTTGGTTAGTAATAAATGATATGAAGGATATGAAATGCGTAAGTAAAGAATAAGAGACACGAGATTTTATAGTGGTTCGGCTAAACGTTGCCTACTTCCACTCTTCTTCCACAACTGCTGGAAGGATTGCACTATCACTCTTTAGTAAATTACACAAAGACTTCCTTGATCACTAAGCAGGACAGCCTTCGTAGGTTTTCAACTCTCTGAGTTTATCCCCGCCCTCCTACAACATATCTTCTCCTGAAGTTGAGGTTGGTAAGAAAAGGGATTTCTTGTTTCCGCAACAGATGAGTCTTGACAGCGTGAGGTGATTGCTTCAAGGAGGGCAAGACTTCTTTTAAAATGTGTAAAGAGCAATTGTGATTCTTCTTCTAATAACTTTAGGCACCTTTAAGAACTGGGCTCACAAAAGCTTTGGTTGAACTTTCAATAGAGCTTTTGCAGTAAATAGATCTCGAGTGATAAATGAACGCAAGCACCATTCTTAAAGTTAATGAAAAGGTTGGGGGGGGTTTTTTTTTATATAGGGATGAAAATTCATGCGCGTTGAGGGAGTCATGAAAATTTTCGAACATTTTAACCGTTGGACAAGGACCGGGGAGCCTCATGCATTAATGCCCCATTAATGGGATTACTCATGTAAAGCAACGTTTGAATAGTATGCGAATGCATTAGGGTTATTGTTTTAGCTCCAGGGAATAATACAACTTCATTTAAATATCCTATGAATGTGATCCATGAAGAATCCTTTTGTCCTAGGGGATAGTTGTCAAAAATAAATTCTCTTGCTGGCTGATAAGAAGGAATAGCTTCGTTGACGATTGTCTTTAAGAACCTGTCATGTCGTTGACGAAATTCTGCTTTACCTTTCGTTACTGGGGAGGCATAGTCTGATCTTCTTTCGTCTGGGACACCCTAATCATTCTATCATAAACTCTTTTTCGTGGTTTCGATCTAGCTTTTTAAAAGCGAATACATGTAGTCATGGCAACTCTGTCTAGGACGAAAGTTAGCAATTAAGAAAGCTTAAGAATTAGGGTCTACTTTCTATGTTACATTGGTATCATCAAATCCCCCCTAAAATAGCAAGCGTCCTAAACAAGAATTTTGGTGTGTCCGCTTCCCTAGGTAATTAGTTGTTGGTGCACTATAATGACCCTAGGGTTTGTTCGTCATCTTGGAATAACTTTCAACCAGGACATAATATTCAAGGTAATTTAAGAGGACAATGTTTCATTACTAGATCTAGTATAATGATTCTTATCATCTTGACTGTTACTAAACCCGATAGAATCTCCTACACTTCTGGCAATCAAGGAGTATTCGGTAGATAATATTTGGTCCCAAAAAATTGGGGAATGGTATATGAAGACCTAGTCATTCCTCTTATGACAGTATGATCAAAGATGGTATTGGCATGAATTAATTTGGCTAATATCGCAAATACATATTGTCCCATAGTCTTCTGAACTTTCGCTTCAGCGTATCCTCACACTAGTAATGGATTTTAAATAATGAAGAAGTTTTTATTTATGGATTCTCGCACTCTCCATTAACGCAGCTTTGAACTAATTATCCTCCCCCCCCATAATGCTCAGCGAGAACTACAATTAATTTCACTTAATTAGAGGACTCCGCGCCCAGCGGTCAGACGGCCCGCCTCGACCTCAAGGATATACCCACGCTTCGGGCTTCTCCTTATCATGTGCCTCCTCGATATAATTATCAATGAGATGGAGGCTTCTTTGGCTAGCTTTTTTCTTAGAGTTACGGCTGTAGTGGTGATAATTAAATAGACGCGAACTATAAATGAAGTAACGCAGATAGGTGAATTTATTTGGAAACGCATGGTACTAGGTTATTACAAATCATTTGTTGATATGCCAGTGAGTAAGATTTTGATTCTTAAAACGAAAAGTATGTCTCCTTTTTCCCCCTAATAACGATCAACCTCAACATTTCTTCCTTCCCCTACATGCCTTATAAAATTACTCATGTTGTGGATATCTCAGAAATCCGTGTAATATCTGAACTCATTATTGTTTGCCCTTCAGTGACGTCACATTGGTATGATATATTATTTAATATATAATTGGCTCTTAAAAATGTAAATGATTATCGCAACACACATAAGTTTCTCAAATTATAGCTCCCCAATTATTACTCGTCGCGCCTATCGTATGGACTTTACCACTAAGTGGCATATATAAATCCAAAATAGGGCAATGATAGCACATTGAACAACGAATGAATGAAAACACTCCGACAATACCCTTAAGAGAGATCATAATCGCCAAAAGAAGTACTAGACCGCCCGGTGAAGAATTTATCAAACCGAATAACGAACTTTTTGCTTCAGCCCTCAGCGCGCAAACCAAGCATGATGTGACTCACTTTGACGGTTACCGCACACTACCGAAGTGCACGCAAGGTTGACGGGGACTTCATTCACCCACACCTACGTTCACTCAAGGATCCATCCATATTCAGCAGTCTTTCAGACATTATTTAATTAATTAGAATGTAGCGCAGATGTACCAAAACACATTGTCCAGGTTGGATGAGTTTAAAACGCAAAGAGTATTATTCTCACAAAATTTAATTTTTGGAGTCTTAAAAAAAAAACAACATACATTCAAACACTTAAGCATCAACTGTCAGTACCGACTAACTCGGCAGTAAAATGTGATATCACGAAGTACAATGAGACCGACAATATTAAGCAAATTTTGTCATGTACTTCTATAAGTAGAATGAATTTATGCTATCATTCGAAGAATACTTCAAGAAGTAAAATCCAAAATATAAATTCCGAGAAAGCTGAAAATTCCAAATTAACCGATACTTTCCAGATGAGCGCGCCCAAGAAATTAACTGGTCGACAATCAACGCATTCTCATGGCATTAAGCGATCGTATAATATTATAATTTTAATTTATATATATAAACTCATAGTGGGAACCTTTTGGGATTAGGACTTCAGGGTCATGGATCATTGTCGATCAATATTCATAATCGACGAGGCCTAGGCCAACGGGTGGTGCAAAATAAAAATATGCTCTTGTGGTTTACCCTTCTGGGCCAAAACTATACTTCACGCAGAATATGCACTATCATTTGTTGGGGTACATTCAGATTTTTGATGTATTTCAATGTCCGAGACTACATATATATACGATATAGAGATTTATAAATAAACGACTAGCAGCCAATAAGCTTAAACGGCAAAATAATCAATTGATCTTCTAAATAATATCAAGTCAATTTTTCATTAAAAGATTCCTAGTGGTTGGTTAGATATTCCTAATTAGTGCTATTGAATTTCGCCTTCTGGCAAATGGTACGTTTCAAAATGTTACTATCAACATTATGGCCTAATAGCAAATAGTAGCCATAGTCAAAAATTAAAAATAATAAGAACTCATAGCATCTTGCATTTGAAGGCTTATCACAACTTCAAAATTTCTAAAAAAAGGGTACTCCCCAACACATTTTATTATTTCAGTGAAAACTCATGGAGTAATATAGTCTATTTCAATTCCATGTTCTCATTTTCTCATGTCAAAATTTTATCATATCAAGACTATACCTCAGAATCATACAAAAAAAATAGCATACAGGAGGTATAAATTTGACAAACAAGGCAGCAACTATTAAAACATGGATACCATCGTGAATAAATAACTCGCGCATAATATATGCAAATAATAAGAAATCAAGGAAATACCGTTCACGGACGATAAATATCACATATTCACCGCCCAGAACTAATCTGGAATGCCATGCTTTGATCAGAAGGACTCCCGGTCGCCCATCGTAAATCACCGGACTTGGATGATACGAGGAAGGGGGAAAAGCCTATATACTCTGTGTAATGATTTGAATAAAAAAACTTATGTCTGCAGCATAACGTGACCACTTGAGAACATTGTTCTTTGTTATAGATCGAGCTCCATACGCTTGGCCACACAAAGTCACCAGTGCACTAGCCATTCCAAAAAGAAGATTGAAACCAGTGACATTCATAACTATGTACATTGATCCATATTACCGCCCTGGCACCACCAGTTTTCATATTTTCCGATCTCTTAGCAGTTCGAGATGTATGCATCTACGTGATCATAACATTTGGTCATATAGTGAACCCCATTAGACTCACACGTGAATCAGGTTTTAGCTCTACCACATTTAGCTTGCGCCACCAGCTTCTCCAGCCCGGCCTGTTACGTTCAGCGCTTTTCTTCTTCTCCAGCGAGGGTGTAAGCGGCGTCCAATGCTCAAATCTGCTGCAAATGTCGCAGCCTTCTCCGTCGTGCGGCTTACCCATGGCGATGATGATCGCGTCCGCTACGAAGAATCTACAATGGAGATCGATGCTGAGACTCGATCTGAGCCTTGTCGTTGGCGGTCTGTAGGGTAGCTTGGAGATCGTTGCCGAGACTCGTTGGGGATACATTGTAGTTGCTCCGCTCACAAAACTCCTGTTCTCGAATTTTATCGGCGTCGATAGCGGTGGACATGAGTGCACGCAAAACCCTAGTTTGTACATTCACCAAGGATTAACATAGAACACAAAAATCCGGTATTGATCCCCGACCTTGTGCGCCCAACAATCATGTGTGACACAAGGAGCTTGGCGTTGTTCAGAGATATGGCCAGCAATGGCGATGAATTTTCTCTTCTTGATCTCCTTTTCGCAAGTGAACCTGCCCTCAATTGTTGTGAATGCTCCGTGGTGACCATTGATCTCTTGGTGGTTGGGAATGTTATAGGTGACGAGAGAATGAGGGGGCGGCGACGTAGATTGCAGTTGTGGTGGCTTAGCGGTGGAAGAGAAATTGGGATTGGGATTATGGAGATTATCAAAGTACTCCCCAGGCAGAGATCACTACACCTTTGGTTGTCTACCTAATTCGCAAACCACAAACTCAAACTCAGAAAAAAAAAAAACAATAGTTTATCAGAGCAAAGTGCCGATAACGTGTTGTATAATATTCAGAAAAGATAAGGAAGAAAGGAGGATCATCTCATTCATCGATACATTCTCTACAAGATTACAAAGTATATACTAATCTATATTTGACAGCTATTACATAACATTCCATAAATACTAAGCTTTTACAAATCATGTAATTAATGCCAGAATAATGTCCATAATAAGATTTTACAACAATATAAAAGAATTTTGAGAAAAAGAATAATGGTCGAGTGATTTTGGATTATGGATAGACAATGCCTTAATTGATCCTCTAGAAGTTTTTGTGGATATTTTGTTTTATGGACTTATGTGTGATTTCCTCAATATATATTTGTAAATGATTAATGAGTATTAGAACTGCTGAGAATAAAATATTCCAAGGGGTTGATGTGCAAAATAACGTGCTCCTATGTGTTATTGCTATGTGCAACCGTTTTACATGGTGGAGTAAGTCTTACCAGATTTGTAATTTCTAAGCTTGTCCCAATCTTTAGTTATTTTGCAGGTACATTTGAATGGCATTTGAAGCAGAGCGATTTTCACCCTTTTAGATTAATCTTTGGAGTTTTCTAATTTATTAGACAATTTAGGCAAATGTATTTAACTCATTGTAATGATATAAATTATGGGTTGTTTTAGTAGTATTGGTTTTAGCCTGTGCGTTTAGATATGATATCTAAACGTGGCGGTAGCATCCCCTATTCCCTCATTTTGTTTTTAGCTTTCCACAATTGAAACATTCTTTTATAATTAAATAAAAGGAAAAAAAATTAAATTTTCTCAGATTTTGGTTTTGGAAAATGGGGGTGTTACATCTAGCCAGCGGCTCCACTCGTGGGTCGTTGGCTAGGCCCGTGACTTCTATCTGGTGCACATTGTGTTGTGCACCAGAGACTTCTTCTTCACTTGTAAAGCATTTTTAGACAAAATTCCACTTCCAAATCATCACTAACACATTATACAACATCAACAAGTCATTTAATAGCACAAACACACAATATTCAAGCATTTCTAACAATATAACAATGGCTTCATAGAACCAAAAAGAGGTTGGGAATCCATGGGGTTATACCATTGTTGCCTCTTCTTCTTGTTCTTCTCCCTTGTGTGGATCTCAGCCTTCACTCTACTCAATACTCATACACCACTCCATTCACCACCTAGACACCTCAAACAACAACACAAGCCATGCCTAACAAAACTCAAAGATTGATATGTAAGACGGAAGGGAGGAGACGAATGCTAAAACTTACTGTGTTTGCTTCTTTCTTTCAACGGAAGACAAGAGTGGAGAGGTAATGGAGGAGATCAGGAAAAACACAAAGCGTGGTGGAGGGCAAAAGGGTAAATTTGTGCTTCGCTTCTAACATATCAGACAAGAGTAATAGGATGCTTGCGGTCCACCTTGTAACATGGACCATAGACTAGAAAGGAGAATTTAGGGTCCAAAATACATTTTTCAAAAAATACTTTCTAGGCAACCACTTAATTTAGATTTCTCAGATTTCTCCTAGTTTCACTCAGATTGACTTTCGGATCAGAAACTTGGTACGCAATGTACCCGAGAATTTAGAATTTTAGATTTAAAATAAGTCCCAGTGTTGAATTTATTAAACAAAATAATTTATTCAAACACCGATTTCATCGCAAAAATTTTTATAGAGTGAAAATCGCTATTTTAGAATTTCTTAAACCGGATTTATAAAATTAAATTTTGGGTTGTCACAATTTTGGGACTGGAAGTCCATTAATATGTTGCTACTGGAGCACTTTTATAGAACCAAAAGTTCCATAATCGCATCAAACCTAATATTGTATCTACGATGAAATTGTTAGCAACATGTAATGCTCCTTTTTGCAATGAAATGGTGTTTAATATATCATCTAGTATTTTAGAGGTATGAAGATTTTGACATTTATGTGAAAAACCAATATGTGGTTTTGATAGGCTACTTGGGTACTGACTATTTTGTTTGATTCCCATGATGTCAGTCCCAAATTAGTTATGTCCTATATGTAGACAATAAAGTTTGTGTTGCACAAATAATAAATGGTATGTATAGGAATTTTTGACAAAGCATATACAGTGTCAAAATTCAACAATGTGAACTTTAGAAGAGTCACAAGATTATTATACAGAATGTTAACTCTAGCTATTGACAATCTTGAAGATTGTACCATATCCTTTTTTTACACTCTTTTGAAACAATGCTTTTATATTATAACGTGTAGACTTTGAATATAGTTGTCTTCATGGGGAGGACCATTTACTTGGCCTTGAATAATCCTGGAGAGATTGGGTTATGGAGACACAAAGCTGTATTCTGTTTCCTTCGATTAAGTTTGGAAACAATTTTCTTAATTAAATTTTTTTAACGGGGCTGCTAGTGCAACACGTGAATGTACATAGATATCATGTACTCTTTTCTTTAGTGCATTTTTTTTTTTCAAATTGAGTTTTTCTAGTGAGGTTTTAACGAGGTTTGGGCATGATATAATATAGTAATTTCAAATGGGAAAGTTGCAAATAAATATTTAAATAGGCCAAACACTAAAATCCTAAAGATTATGCGCTGAAGATTTATGATTGTATTACTCTTTTTCTCTTGACTAAGTTTTTTCAACTGGATTTTACTTAGCCTAATAAGATTTTGAATGAGGCAACCCCAATAAACACATGTTTTGAAATATATCATGTGCTCTTTTCTCTTGACTATGTTTCTTCCCATGGGGTTTTCTAGCAAAGTTTTAATGAGGCATACATATAGTAAGACAATGTCCAAATTAAAGGGAGTGTTATAATGATAATTTATTGTGGAAATTATGGACATTGATATTTATTCTTATTGTTATCATATGTACCTTTGAGATGATAAATAAGAATATCTCTTTCCTTCTCTCCATATTCTCTCTGCATTATCTTCTCAGCTTGTTGTTTTTGTAATTCTAGCTCTCTCATTTTACAGCAACACAACAACAATTATTATTATTATTATTTATTATTATATTATTATTATATTATTATTATTTTATTATTATGGATTTATGTAACTAGGTAGGTACGTATTTACATGGAGAATATAGGAGTATGGTCTAGCTTTAAATTACAGGACGCAAAGTAAATTTCAACGTCTTCATGTCAAATAATTGCTACCATATATTGAACTTAACAAATTTTGTTTTGTTGATATTTGATATTTTCAAAGATTTTACAACGATTCCAAAAAAAAAAAAAAAAAAAAAAAACAAAAAACAAAAACAAACAAATTGATATAAAACTTCAAAACTGTCAGAAAATATCATATTTGACTGCAAGAAATCAAAGCTCAAATTTCAGTTCTTAATAAAAGTAGTTAAGTAGACCTAAACATGTAGTATGATTGATTCTAGGATAACAATGAAAGCTTAGTAGGTATAAGCCAGGCAAATGACACAATATTATACAAATCAACATAACAGAAAAACATGACTACACAATCATCATATGCTTACAATACCACAATCAAAAAACTAATTATTTATGTTACAATAATCCATAAAGCCGTCATTAACTACTTTACATTTGACATACTTAGCTTTATTGTGATATAATTTGATCATTTCACTAGGACTAGCTCCAAAGTTGAAAGCCATTATATTAGTCATAAACCCATCCAAAGCTATGCTGATGAAACAACAATTGGGCTTTTTACCATGTGAATCCCATCGCTCCATTTATACCAACCAAATCCAAACTCCCCAACCTTCTTTTACCCTTTCAGCCTCAACACTTATACTGAAACTCTGCTTTTCTCCAACCTCCATAAACTTCAACACTGTTGGAGAAATTTTGACAGAGAATCCAGCTGGGGCATTCACCTCCACAGAGTACGTAGCATTTGCTGAGCCCACATTCGTGACTGTTCTTTTCACCACCATTGACCCTTTGAGCCCGGCTATTGCCAGGGATGGGTAGTTGAGGTTACTTGGAGACGAAGAATCTTTCTTGGGACATTTGAAACTTGGGTCCAGAGAAGTCCCCGTAACGGTGCAAATGAAGAGAAGATAATCTGTGTATGTTGAATCGTATACGAGCCCGGGATCAGCTGCTTTTGATGGCTGAAAATGGCCTGCCCCGTAATGGAAAGGACCTGCAACTTCTCCATATGCATCCTCTATTGCTTCTCCTTTCACATTCTCAGTTGTAGCCTAAGATGGTAAAAAGGAAATATATCAAACACTTTGTAAAGTAATGAACTTTAAGCAGATTCTATATATACATACCAGTTGTCATAATAGCAGATTTGATTGCAGCACCGCTCAATGAGGATGTATGGCTTTAAGAAGCGCGAACGACAGCAGAGACATGAGGGCAGACATGGATGTCCTGATACGATGTTATACTTAACTTCGATGATCTTCAGGTATTCTAAAGGTGGAGGATGCCACTCCATGCTGCTAATATATTAACCCCCGGCTTGTAATACTCCAGGCTGCAAATTAAAATGGATTTTAGAAGTGGTATAATGCAAATTACAAGTCATTGATTTTGAAACAACTGTACTATTATATATAGCAGACAACGTACTTGAGAATGTTAGGCTCCACGGAACTTGGACCTAATGAGGTAAAAGGAGCCATGGCCGGCGATGGTTTAGCACCAAAAATTGTTTTTCCGGGAATGAGAGTGGGACTTGATTCTTCTTGGCTTAATGTATTTCATATTGCGTCTGTCTCGAAGGATAAAAGATGTTTGTTCCCGGAATCAGAAAACTTCCCACCGGTACCTCACTTTCCAATATTCCCTAATATGACAGCTGCAACCGCCGGCTCTTTCAACTTCAGTGGACCGGTAGACACCTCCCACTAGGCAAAACACTACTTTCCCTTTAACCTTCTCCGGTGAAAGTGTGTCCGGCAGGCAAAACCTGGAAGAATAATATTTGATTTAAAATTGTTACCAATCAAGACAAAAACAAGCTAAGAAGAATCTCCGGCCTCGCAGCTACTTTTGAGTAAGGGTTCTGGAGGCTTAAGATTAGTTTAGCTAACTGGAATCTTAATGTAAAAAAAAAAAATAAAAAAAAAAATGAAGAAAATCAAACCCTGGAAAATTGGTGGATCCAGGGAGCTCTACATCTCCTGCATAGACAAGAGGAAATGTCTCCATTTTCTTAATTGCACTTATGCTTTCTCCCTGCATGAAGGAAATGTCAATCAACAATATATAGATCTGGCGCGGACTCCAAGTGTGTTCATGCGGATCAATCTGGACTATTAGATGAACTCAGATGAACAACTAAAAGCAATAAAAATAAAATAAAAAATGCAATTTCCTGCATAAGTTTAATTAGGAGTGGTGCACTTAGGAGTGATTTGCACTAAGTGCAGGTCTATGGTGCACATAAAAATGCATGAGGATGAAAGCACCATCAAGCATATCTAAATATATCATAAGCATATTTAACTTGCTCCATCGAAAATGATGAGATCGTCATGGTGTTTTTATCCATTTTCACTAATTTTCAATGGTTGATATGAGCTCATCCAATGGTCCAGATTCACTTTTGGAAATTCCATGAAATTTCCGACCAGAAAATGATCTTAAATAATGTAGAAAACAAAAAAGTGGTTGAAATAGTAATAAAGGTTTTTTTGATATCAAAAGTAGTCAGAACAAGGCTTTAGACTTATTTAAAACAGAAATTCTATAATTTCTTGTGGTGATTATTCGTCATGGCTGCACCTGAGGCTCTTGCCCCACTAGAACCATTATATATGTATGTATGTATGTTCTGACCTTAACTACCATGTTGTTTCCCAACACAACAGGAGCTGGAAACGTTCGATCAATGGTACTTGCGCCAACCGTGAAGATCCAAGGAGCTACATTAAGCACAGTGTTTGGTCTCCCAGAATTTGCCGGCGCTACAGACGACCACAATGTCCCTCTTCGCCCATGTAATGCTCCGAGCGCCACCACGTTCCGTTTGTAACTAACCCCGTCAGTGAAGAAACCAAGGGACACGCTAATCACCTGAACCCCATCGGGACGGCGTGATCGAATGCCGCCAACACGTCGTCGTCTTGGCAGACAACTGCTTTTGATCGAAGGGCACCACCCAACAGGCTTTGTAGATGGCCAGGCGCGTTAGCGTGCCCCGCCGGTGGCGACGCCGTTCGCGAAGCCGCCAAACGCAGATGCATTAGCGACTCTCCGACCACCCACAGTGGATGCCGTGTGAGTTCCGTGGCCAAACGCATCTTAGCTGAACGGAAGTCAACTGTATTGTTCACAGGAGGTGACTGCCTCAACGCTTTTTAAATGATATTCGCGCTTCCGATTAATTTTCTGGACAAAAGCAACAAATTTTTGATCGGGTAAATATATTAGTATATTAAAGAATGGATTAAAGACAAATTTAAGTGTAACCAAGCTTGGTTGGCTTCTACACTTAAGAGACTTAAAGGAGTCGGTTCGTCAGGAGTTCAAAAAATTCTCATTTATATAAGAAGTTTTGTATTAATTGTAAAACCAATACTTTTGTTAATTTTATTACAATTACCACCCGTAATGATATAAGCAAATATAATTTATTTCTAATAGCTTAAGTATAATTTGATACAATTGACCCTTCAGTATAATAGTCTGATTCCATTCTGTAATTCAAACTGTTTATTTAGTTTCATATATATATATATATATAAATACTATATAACTTATATTATAATATAATATATATATATATTATATATTATATTGTATATCATTATAGTATAATATAGCTATCATAATTCATTATACAACTATAATAACTATTTTTTTGGCAATATACACTCAATATGTGAGATCTGTCGTTATTCAGTTTCATTTTATACATACGGTAGTTTCATTACAACACAATTAAAGTATCATTTTAATTCAACTACAGTTTCAATTGATAATATACACTCATAATGTGAGACATGTTATTTAATACTCCATATCATAATTTCATTACACCACAACTAAAGTATCATTCTAATTTACTTTAATTTATTTGACAATATACACTCAATATGTGAAACATGTTATGCAGTTTCATTTTAGATACATTTAGTTTTATTTTTTTAAGTGCATCATAAATACGGGATTAGTTAAGCATAACGACAAGCGGTGGCATTTTTAGACTATATTCTACACAGCTGTGGACCATGGTCCACCGGATAACAATTAGGTTTAAAAAATATTTCTACAATTAGGTTCTACTCAAGTCATCTTGTGATGATGATGATGATGATGATGATGATGATGATGATGATGATGATGATGATGATGATGATGATGATGATGATGATGATGATGATGATGATGATGAATGATGAATATGTGTTACTCTGTTATGATAAAGGAATTAAAGTGCAGTAGTGACCTATTGCAGTGAGATGAGGTGAAATGATATCCTTCTTGGCATGTCCCTTTCCATGACTTGGGAACAGGCTCCATCCCTTCATCATTGAAACTTTGAGACTCTGGCCATATGCCTACATGCACATACATGAAAATTTATATTACAGAAATAATAGATAATTTTTCTATGAAAGGACATGGCTAATTATTGCTATAAGAACTATTATAAAAAATTTTTATTACTCATATATTTTAGATGAGTAGGTATTGTTTGACTGTCTTACATGGACAATCTCATTTTAGATTAGTTCTACATTTACTATTATTTTTTAACTTATTTAAAAAGTTGTTTATATATATTTAAATGATTTTAGTTTCACCGGACTAATTCTAAACACACAAAATTCCACCTCTAGAACCAATGTAATTGAATTGAAATGAAACTGTACTTGTGTTGAAATGAAACTGGATAACAGTTTCACATATTGAGTGTATATTGTCCAATGAAACTATATTTATATCAAAATGATATTGTAGTTGTGTTGTAATGAAACTATAGTGTATATAAAATGAAACTGAATAACAATTTCACATATTTGAGTGTTAATGTTGAATGAAACTGTAGTTATATCGAAATGAAACTGTAGTTGTGTTGAAATAAAACTGTAGTGTATATAAAATGAAACTGAATATATTATACAAACATAGATACTTTACGCGGAATGGTGCGAAACGAATACCGTTTCTCTTCATTAAAAGAAACGGCGCTGTTTTGAACTATGGTTCACGGTATAATTTGCCATAGCTTATTGAAAGAAAAAAAAAAAATTCCCTATTATATATCTTTAAAGCCCAATTCTAATCTTCTGCATAATTTTTTGTCCATGTGTTTTCAAAGTAAGCCTAGCCTGGTCAAATAAATTTTTTATTTTATTTTTTATTTAAGGTCTGTTTGAAAAACACGTATATTAAAATATTGTTTTAAAAATAAATTATTTTTAAAAATTATTTTTTTCTGGTGTTTGGCTGAACGTTATAAAACAGTCTTTTTATGTTTTGTTGAAACTAATTTTTTGTTTATTCTGGTTCATTTTTAGAAACTAGAACATAAATTTATTACAAAGTCATTCTTATAAAATATTAATTATTATAATGATGGTAATAATTTAATAATTTATTTATATTAAAATAAAAAAAATAATTTTATAGCAGTTATAAAGATTAATATATAATAAATATAATAAAAAGATGTCAATAAATAATTTTTAATTTCCAATTTCTAATAATAAAAATAAATATATAAAATAACAAATATAATAATTTTGAACTAAAGAAATTGATCAAAATTAAATTTTACTATTTTTATTTTGGATGTGAGCTAGGCTGAGGCAATATTTGTATTGTTTTGGCTTCACTTATATTTAATCAAATATTGATAAAGGTAATAATTCAACTAAAGAAATCAAAGAAAAAAAAAAACATAATTTCTTTTTACTTTTTGGGTTGTGGGTCAAACAAATATTTTTAGGAAAATACTTGGTGTACTCCCATTTTAAACTCCCAACTTGTACTCTCTCTCACATGCTTTTGATGTAGACACCTTTCAGTGGAACCACATGATGAAAATAACCAATCCTGATTTGCCACCTCAGGGAGTATAAATGAGGGAGTAAATTTTGGAAGTCTATGTAGTAGAACTCATATTTTTATTGTTTGAGTACTGACCGTATCCAGCCTATATTTAATTTAATTGGTCATGGATAATGTAATAAGTCTGAATTATAAAAAAATCAAAGAAAAAAATTTAAATGATTTTAATTTTTTGAGCTATATGAGTCGGGCTAGTCAAGTTTTTATTATTTGACGCATATCAGTTAGACTCATATTATAA
>VALG01001818.1:15565-27263 GCA_009835305.1 Ipomoea purpurea
AAGTGGTAGAAGGTTACGTTGCGTATACATTATACTATTATATGAATGAATTTGAATTTTCTACTGATCCAGTTATAGACTCTGGCGCGCCTTAGCTTATCACTAAACTGCTATATAGTATCATGCCTTCTGCCTGGACTTGTTGCAATCCATATATATACACACATGTGCCCGCCCTGCTTCACTCTCATTGAGTAAAGAGCTTTTATCCAAACCCACAAATCGCTTTAATTTTATGCATTATTCTTGTACATTTTTGGACTACATAAATGTTATACCCGCATATATTTTATTTATTATTAATGTTAGAAAACCAGGTTGCACTCCATGTTTTCTGCATGTCGCCGCGTCAATTATTCTACGATAGATATTATTTTTTTTATTACTTTGTATATTAAAGGTGTATTTGTTCTATAATTTTTTAATATACCATCTAAGAGTTAGATGTGTCTTTTGAGTACAATAGATGATTCATTATATCCTTGCTTTGTAGAAAAGTGTGGACGCACACGTGAGAAGCTGTTGGATATTAGCAATATAGGTGATGCTTAGCTCAGCTTAGATGCCATCATAGAAAGGCAGGCAGGGTCTGGGTCTTGGGTCTGGGATACACACCACGCCTGAAAGTGTTTTCCCACCCACTTGTTATTTCTATCATATCATATGATATCTACTTATGAAACTAATTATATTTTCAATACAACATATAATTTAATAAATATATTATAAAAGTAAAATTTATTCAATACGTTACTTTAAAATATTTAGTTCAATTAATGAAAGTTCGTGACAAAAAAATATATTTATTTTTTAACTGATACAATTTAATGGGGGCTCAGCTATTCATACAATTAATAATTTCCTGTTACCTACAGGCTTTATGATTAATATTTACATTGTTCTTGTTAGTTGTTTAATAATGTACAGTAAAACACATGATACCATTCAACTACATAATGAGACTAACTTAATCTCATATTTATTGTTACGTGTCTATTATGTTGTGTTGTACGTACCCTCGCCCTATCCAATTTAATTTGTTTTGAGATTCTTACTGAGTTTATTTATCCTGCAGCGATCGGTATATATGTATGTAGTAATGGGGTCCCTATTGTGCTGTGACACTGACGTTCGGTTATTTTCCCCAAATATTCCACCATTTCATTTTGTTGCTTTTGATTTAACACTAGGATTAAGGATGTGTTACAATTGGGGATTGCAATAAAGTCAATAATTTTTACAAAAATTTGCAATTCCGAATCACAATTACCTATAAATAAAAAAAAAAAACAAAAAAAAAAAAAAACAATATGAATTCTGGAATGATTTATAATTTACGAATTACTTGAGAGAATGTGTAGTTGACTAAAGTTATTGGAATCTGTAGTTAATGCACTATCCATAGAATTTATGGTTGCAATAGACTCATATTCGAGCCGGAAGCGACAGATCCCTGGAGAGACGTTGCACGGAGAAGTGCGGCACTCCCCGGGCCCAGCCAGATGGGCCGTAAGGCGGTCGGGCCCAAGCATCTCTCGGCTTGGGGCCGATCCGGCCGGTTGGCTTGGCACACCCAGGCCATCCACTACGACTCGGCGCTGGAGGGCCAGTTCCGTGTACTGGCGGCCGAGCCCATGGCAGATTCGGCTGGTCCACTGACGCAGTCTATGGACTCGGCTAGGCCGGGCTCGTGCCTAGTCATCGTGCGGTGCCGAGTTAGTCCTTATTGTGTAAGGTGTTCTTGGTTGTTTCAGGGTGTCGGTCCACCATTTGGGGATACCCGGTCAATGATGGTGAGGTCGGAACCGACCCCCGATTCTAGGGGTATTTGGGGGTGGAGCTAGTATACAATGGCTCCCCTGTCCTAACAAAAGGCGCGGATTCTTTGCGCTGATTTATTACACACAACTGATTCGCTAAATTGGGTATCTCCGTAGCATTTTTGTCCTATTAAGTCTTGTAATAGCTTATTAGCGGCATCAATATAAATCACGTCCACACCCTACGGTTCCTCTGCGACCTTATTATATTTGTGTCTAACTCTACGTGAATAATTCGTATCTATATTTTAAGTATATCCGAGGTTTAATATTCGTGCGATACCGGAGCGGAGGAATTAAATCCATCATTGGTGCTCTTTGTTGGTCTGTTTCCAGTTCAAGCGTATTCTACATCCAGGGTTCTCACGATCAGCATACCATCGCGGTCGCCACCTCGTTGTCCGGTCTTAAGATCTCTAGTCGTCGTCATCCGGCGGTCTCGGCCGCACCGCTGGTTCGCGTACTCACGGGAACCGCGCAGCGCAGGGCCCCCAGTGTCCAACGGGCTGCCAACAGGGTGAGAGGAGACTTGGACGGGCCCCAACTCTCAATCCTCGGGCAGCGGTAGCCCCGGCGCCAGCCACCAAAATTTCTCCTGCCAATCCGTTCGCCTGCCCCGCCACACTGCATCCAGAATGTAGGACGGTAGGCCCAATCTTCGAAGAGTCCTTCCAACGGACTAAGCACGTGTCGCGGCGGGACTCTTGCGACGCAGTTGGGGAAACCGGGTGCGGACCCGGGGGACTCCAAAGTGAGCATGCCTCCGAAAATCTCCACATCCCCCTCTCCTCTCTCCCAGGGGCGGGTGGGGACGGAGCGCGCGTGCCGCCTCCGGCAACGGGACCCAAGGGGAAGTCAACTCCCCCCTCTGTATCGGCTATGACGATAGGAGGGAGATGTTAGCACGTGACGTCGACAGGAAGCAGGCTATAGATATGGTGAATGCACGCTTGCCAACCCAACCAGCCCGCCTTGGAACCGGCGTTTGGTTGAGAGAGGCGTGCGCTCCTCCGGCTCAAACGGGAGCCACAGGTTTATGGACAAAGTAAATAGATCGAAGACAACAAAATATAGATCTGATCCAACGCCCGCATCATGACGGCGCGTTCTACCACGGGAACTAGCAGCTTAAGTGTGTTCCCGACAACGGGCGCTTTAGTTATGCACCCAGGGCTCTATCTCCGTACGAAGGCTCGCTAGACCAGGCGCGAGGCCCAAGATGCTCGGGCCGCATGAACTGGCGTAGGGGGGACTCACGTAGTCCGCCACAGTCGGGGACCGAGCTCCAGCGGCCAACACCGCGAGTCCCTCCCGGACCGAGCGACGGCGAGAAAGTAGCGTGAGTCGGCTCGCGTGTTCCAAATCGGGGCGGAGCGGGAGGTAGGGTCGATTTAACATGCGATGGGAGGCATGGTGCGAGCTCCAGAGAACCGCGTCGACTGGAGAGGGACGACTCCCGGACCAACATACTGCTCCACCCCCGTTCGCGAGTATCCATTCATCGAGATCCAACTCTCGACAACAACTAACGGTTCCATGGCACCCAGCTCGTGCAACGTAACCTCAAAAAAACAGAAACCAGAACGGCCACCAACGGGTTTTCCCCCCCAGCCCTTCAAACCGGCCGCTCGCACCATCGGGACTTGAGGAGCCAACTCACTAACCACCGGAGCGGAGGGGTTGAGCTTCCATCGCCCCCCCTCAAATCTCGCCGCTCATATAGGAGGGGCGGTTATACCCTTTAGCAATCCGCTACGGACTTTGGTCACATCACGAGAGGCCCCAAGGAATGTTGCGCGGCGCGCGCGAACCCAGGTTGGAAGACCAAACACAAAGGACGCCCTGACTTAGATCAGCCGCCAGCCATACCACCTCCCTCAAACGGAGGCCCAGCAACCAGTCCAAGCACCCGGAACTAACCGGGCATCCACCTCAAATCGAAGAGGATGTCAACGCTCACCACCGAACCTATGGTACAGCATGGGGGACGGGCGGTGACATCCGCCACAGACGGGCTCGGTATTGCATACCCTGTATGGCCGCCTATTTCCATAATTCGTGACTCGGCGCCCACTTGCCGAGCCAGGGTACCATGGTGGACTCGGCCTAACGGCGAAGTCCAGAACGTGTACCGAGATTTCTGGCCATGCCCTAGCGTAAATGACAGGAGCGGAAGGACTAATTCATTCTATCGTCGTTCCTGTTTCCTCCTTGCAAGGGTCGCCAAAAGGCCGAGCCCGCGATGCGTCCTCGCTTCTTTTTCCTCTGGCGCTGCGACGCTAGTGAGTTTTCCTCCTCGAAGGTTATGATGGAGGTCTGGGAACAAGAGGCGAAATGAGGTCGAGCATACTATGGCAACCAAAGCGTCGTGACAGAGACGAGCCAGCTCATTAAGCGAAACAACCATATACAGGATGACATGGCCTTAAGCTAATTTTTGAGAGAAAAGCTTAAACTTTTCTGGTGTGTTCTGATTCAGGTCCCCACTAGTTCTCAAGCTTTCTGTTGATGTTAACTTACATTCCATTTGGTGGTGGGGTGAACGAGCTCCTAGAAGGGGAAAATGGTCTAGCGCACCAACAAGGGCTACCACCATAAATTATACCTTTGGCCCAAACCCGGGTGATTGGGAGGGGCTCTAAAGAGGAAGTGAGTTTGTCAAAGATCATGGTTTATTTGTACGATACCCTCCTCTTGCTTTGTTTTCCTGTCGGTCGTCTTGTCGAAACGAGGTGCGCTACTATTTTTTCCGCCCCTCCCTAAGCAAAAGAATCTGAACGAGGGCAAGGTGATAGGTTCCGTTGATACCCTGCTTTTCCCCGAACCCCAGGAGTTAAGATTTTTGTTTTGTTGGGGCATATATGTTCCCCCTCAATGGTCCGCGGTCTTCGCGCCGGCCACGATTCCTTGGCATTTTATCTTTAGGTAGTACGGGGGGACCCCCACCAATAACTAAGAAGAACATGTTATGGGTTACTTGGCTTGTCAAGGATTCGAAGCCCACAGCCATATGGACAAAAGCGGTGGGGGAACTTTCATAATGTTCCGCACTAGTGATATGAGACAACTCACAAAAGACAGCTACCCTTGTACCTCTTCTGACGTCATTGTCCGTTCATGTATAATGAGTGTCACACAAGAAGTACACCTCAGAGTAGAGGTCCAACACAAATAAGGGGGACGCATGTCAAGCGTGAGACTCCAACCAGGGTGGGTCCGTACTCCCAATTGATGTTCATATATTATGAAAATAGAGGTCTCGCGCTACTGTCGTTCTTTGCTTCAATTAATGATTCTTCCTAATATAAAATATGAGGTTTCTCTATGGTTCTCTCTTTTCGTAGATAGACATGAATACTCAGTGTCTCAAGACGAGCCTCGATGTCTGCGCTCTCAAGATGCCTAGAGTGGTAATATCAAAACAGAAAAGTGGATAAACATGCTCTCGAGACTGTATCTGTGCACTGAGCTGTTAAGTGGTGAGAGGTGGAGAGCGAACAGAACATAGAGTTCTGATGGCTTTAGGCACTAGAAGACGTCCTCACCTTTATTCGGCGCACCGACGGAAATAGGTATGTCGTTCATCGGGTTGGCTGTCTAGGTCCCATCGCGCAGGACTCGTTATTCATAAGGGCTTTGCTCTTGTGCCTCATAATTTGTAGTGTGTTGAAAACGATGCTACTGATACGAACAATCTTTCTCTGCTTTAACTAACCGACGGAAGAGCCGTGTTGTACTTTGAGTATGTGTACAGTTGGTCTTAGGACTCAATGGATAAAAAGTCTCTCCACTCCCTTATAAGGGGGCAATACACAGTAGGCTCCCGACCTGATTGTAACTTAACCGAGATGGGATAAGAGCTCGGGGCTTTAGTTCGGCAGGACTCGGCTCAAAGGCGGCTTTGCGCACTCCATAATAAAGGGTGTGATAAAGCGTTTGCAATCGGTTAGGTATAGAACGCCGTCGGAAGAATTAATTAGTGGCTGGTACGTTTTTTGAGATATATGGTGTAGGTCAATTTAGCGCGATCAGACAAACGTACGCCTTATAAGGGGGAGATGTTATAATAACCATAGGTAGTATAAATATAAAATATAGAATGGTAACGAAAATAGAATACCTCCGCTAGTTCAAATGGGCCTCGAACGATTTTCAGAGACCGGTAAGCATATAAAGCGGGAACTAGGACCCGTACCGGCTCAAGTGCATTATAATCCGGTCGCCTCCTAAGGAGTTCTCGGAGTAGGGAACCCCATCGGCGGGACGGGATACCCCCGCGCCCGCGCCATGTGGAGAGACCAGGCGCCGTGGTGGCTATAGTCTTGATCGAGAGAGATAACCCTAGTGCGCTTAGATGCGTGTGGTTAACAATATAGTACAGCCAGTATATGACGCAGGACTATGGATAGGACATCTAACAAATGAAAGAAATAAATTAAAAAATATGATGAATATTGGCATTTCGTGCAATTCTATAAAAGCCACCGTCGTCTAAACACAATGTGAGCCTCCTCAGCGTCGGACAGGAGTCGGTCGCGTCCGAAGCTTATTCCCTCGCAAATTTTTTAGATTAAGAATCGTACGCCGGGAAGTACAAAGTGGGAGCGGAAGACGTATAGCCGGTATGGAATGATAAAAAGAAAGGCTTTTTGTTGCGGCGCACTGTGAATTAAATCTCGATCCTAGGCGCCTTTACAAGTCTAGGTTCGCGATGTTGTGGATATATGTTGGGTCCGCTTCGGCTGTCGTTGATTCTAGCGACGCAGCCTCGGCCTTAAATATGTTGCGGACGGACAATCGGCAGATCGGGCGTCCCTAATCCGTCGTTAAACCCTTTAGCGACGGAGTTGGGTCACGGTTGAAGGGTCACCCGTCCTTAGCGACGGAAATTGTCCGTCGCGCCCATAGTCTTGCGTTTTGTGTAGTGATTCAAAATTTCTGCCTCCTACAACTTTCGATGTGGCCTAGAAGAATGATGTGTGCTGGGTAGTCCCACCATGTTGGGGTCACCGGCACGGTTGTGTGGGTGGTGACGGGTGACTGGAGAAGTTTGTTAGGGTGCGCGATTCCGGATGTGCGACCTGTGTAATACGGCGGGGCCACACTGCGAATGGAAGCTAGAGTCTAGCGCGCGAGAGAGGTTATCCCCCAATCCTGAGGCCACCGGGTGTGTTGGTAGTGACAAGGGATTACCATAAGCCTAAACGTACGGGCGGGGTCGATCGTCAGTCTGGTAGAGCTCATGGAAGTGCGTTAGGTTACAATCTAAAGCCCTTAACGAGTGATCCATGGTGGAGGCAGAAGTCTGGTGCCGGGCACGCGCTTGGGGTCCGGCACGTTGGGGTTCGGCGTGTGGGGTGATGTCCCCGCGAAGCCATGATCCGTACCGTAGCCTGTCGGATGTTATTTATTAACGTTCTCCTGCAGTTAACCAAGACTCAGTAGTTGGAACTTTGGGTATCTTGGGTCCAACCGGACCGCGCGCTGTCCGCGCCCACCTCGACCCAAGGGGAGGGTAGATGCACTCCCAAATGCCAGGGCTCGTCATCGTCCCCTGACTGCCGGCGATGCCTCCTGGCATTAATTGGCCGGTACGTGCCTCCGGCGCTGTTACTTTGAAGAGAGGAAATCGACTAGACGTGCCTCCAAGACAGCTCTGGACGCTTCCGTGCCCTCATCCTATTGTTAGAACATGGACCTGCATAACATTATAGATTTCGGGCACATATCCATTGTCGTTGGCCTGGATCGGAGTAATGATATAACAGGGCACCGGGAGGGCCTAGGCGTGATTCCAAGATTGTTAGTATATTCCATCGGAGAGAGAAGAGGGGGGTGTCGTCATCCATGGATTGGACTATTAATGTTGGGGGCCTAACTTTCACGATTCCGGGGATCAGCGGGAAACCATGCATATAGGATTTATGAAAGACGGATATTCTGCGGGAAAGCATGTACTGCGCGAGAGGATGTTTTCATTAATCAAGAACGAAAGTTGGGGGGCTCGAAGACGATCAGATACCGTCCTAGTCTCAACCATAAGCCCCAGGACCCGAATGCCGACCAGGGACTCGGCGGATGTTGCTTTTAGGGACCATCACCGGGCCTCACCAGCTTAGGATTGAGGCAATCATATTTCAGAGTACTCTTTCGGGTGCGCGGAGAAGTATGTGGTCAGCAAGACTAAGAAAAGACTGCCTGAGAACGCGTAGACGGAAGCGTCACACCCATGGAGATGGCGCTTCGCGCTCTAATGTATCATAGATCTATATGTCCGACTTTATCACCAAACGAAGAAGGAGTCGGGGGCTGGGTGGGTTACTGCTCCTCCTCTTTTCGTACCTCCACCTGATTCCCGCTGGGTGCGAGACGAACCTCGCTCGAGAGAGACCCCGTGTGTGTCAGAGTAAGAAGCCGGCCGCCTCCCAGCCTCCTGAGCCAGCCAATGTGTGGGCCCCTTCCGTCAATTCCTTTAAGTTTCAGCCTTGGTCGTACCATACTCCCCCCGGAAACCCAGGATTTGAGTCCTCGATGCTTCAGGTCACCCAAAAGGCATCTCGGTGGTGTGGCGGGAGGTACGCTAAACGCATGGAAACTCAAGCGGGTGGCTTGGCCGGACACCGGAGCCCCTACGCTATTCACGGATGGTTGGACATATGCCGGACGGGTATTGCTGGAAAAGGGCTCGACTGTCTCGTGCTGGAGCGCGCGCCCCACAACGTCTACGTCCCGGTTGACCTATAGACTCGATCAAACATCCTTGGGGCAACAATTCGGCAGGTTGTCGCTAATTGTACCTACGTCCCCAAGAATTTCACCTTCCTGACGTATGTATACGAAGGTGCCCGAAGCTCTCCGAGGACGCTGTCCTTCCTGCGGCTCATGACACGGTTGCTCCGGATTGTCACAGCTGTTGAGACCCCTAGGCGAATCCCCCAACGGTGGAAACCCCTATACATGGGTCCTCTAAAGTCCCGGTGGACTGCCTATACAGAGCGTAGGGCTATGCTATGTGGAGCTCTGTGATTTCCTTCAACATGCCGATTCTCTCAGCGCGGAGGCGTACGACCCTGCATCGAGTAAGTCTCTTAGGAGCGCGGGATTCGTGGTCGCGTAAGTATGTCAGAGAGGCCTCCCTCTATGGATCCGAGTAACCAACGAACGGGGTGCATTCTTATATGACCCGTGTGGGCGGGATATTAACACCAAAGGCTGTTCCACGGGTGCCCCCCATTCCTCCCCGTTAAAGCCAACTACGAGCTTTATTAATCCCGACTCAACTTAAGTTAAATATTAGCTGCATAGCTTGTGAGCGTGTAGATTAGCGCGCGGCTGCTGGCACCAGATTGCCCTCCAATGGATCCTCAGTTAAAGGATAGATTTAGATTAGGTTCTACACCCCGGTCTACCAGCAGACTTTACCAGACCTGCTTGCATTCCGGAGCCCCGTATCTTTATTCTATTTTTGTGTTCTACACCTTAACTTATCCCGTGTCAGGATTGTGTAATATTTGCGCGCCTGCTGCCTTCCTTGGATTAGTAGGTAAGTCCGCCTGTGTCTTAATGGCTCTCCTACATATCGTCGGATACCCCGAGGGATTCTCTGTCAAATCACCCTGTCATCAAAGCTCGCGTTATAGGTGTAGGTCTGCACTAATTCGACATATCGTATCGTGTAGTTGAGAGTCGCGAAAATATTGAACCCTGGATGTCAACTATAAGTAATACTCGAAGGGATATAAGCTGTGACGGGATATGCCGTCGTAGTATCGAGGTGATTCATGTGAAAGGGTATTAGATAACTGATGCAGGAATTTGCGACGGATTTTGGATACACGTGCTGTTTAATATATTTTATGTCTAGTGTTTTCTGCTTTATAGTTTGTGTACAGCGCCCGTCAATTCGTTATTTGTCCTGTTCGCTCTCATTAGCGACGGATATTTCCGCGCGAACTAAAAATAACAAACGATATAGCACCCCATGTCGCTATAATGGTCTGCCTATTAACGGATGCACCCATAGCAGAACGTTGTGAGATAAGATACTTATTTATGCGGCAGTAAATTGGATGTTGTGTGATAAATAGAAATGTATGGAATTTTTTTGAGTCTCAGAGGAAATACGCTTCTTGTTATTCTATGTGGAGCACATTATGATCACGTTTGCATCCTATACCATTTAATGTCATTATCCTTTCAATTGTGTTAAAGTGAGTCCTCATTAAATGCAGTCGACGGTGTCTGGCTATCATTACCTTTCGTTCGAGTGAGAGCCTCCCGCCTTCCATTGTCATAAAGGGACGGAGTGGGCCTACATCTCCTGTCAGTCTTTTTTAATAAATTATAGGTTCAGATTAATTGTTCAAGTCCGCTAAATATTTATTGTAGTTGGCAATTGGAAGGATAACCGGATATAAGCTAAAATGTCAGCGATCGGCAATATTGATGATGTCGTAGTTGTGAGTGTGTGCTCCATTATTTATGGAAATGGAATCGACAGGCTGCCCCATTAAATAGCTTCCCTGATCTGGGTTATTTCATATTTCGTTTCCCTTAGGCCTCGCTCACCCATCCGGTAGTGAGGTCAGTTTTTCCCTATTTATATCACACGACTAAGACTCAGCTATGGATTTAGGTATTTATATACTAATTTTGTGTCCGTATAAACTCTATTAAACGGCATATGAATTTTCAAATACAAGATAACTAGTTTCCTACCTAATCAAATTATCTACAACTTAACCTTATTCACATATAAACTATATAACAATGAACGTCTATAATGCTGTTCAATGTTTCCCATACTCATACTCAGAATTTGTTTCTATGCTAAATACGGCTTATGTAACTTGGTATCTACCCGCATCCACATATTGAATTTTAATTGGAAATTAAAACAATTATACTCAATTAAACAATACAAAAGTAAAAGATTGTATAATAGTCTACATCGTTTTTCAACAATTTACCAAACACAAATTAAGTAAATATTGATGATGAGTTGCGCGTGATAACCCATGCCAATCATGAACAAACTATTTACTCTTCCTTAGTACCATATCAAAATGGTTTGATAGAGGCCAGGTGTCGTGATGTTCCCTAAGCCCCGTAAATACCTGCCTTATCTAACTTTTTACTCCCTACTCCTACCAACATATCAATTATCTCCACAATCTAGCTGTTCTAAACTGTGTAGTGTCTATACTATCTGCTGGCTCAGTGAAACCCTCTCAGGCTCGTCTGTGTTGTTGCATAACCTGCTATTGTGAGTCGTGAACTTTGTATCTTCATCCCCTCTATACAATTAATTACCAAACAAGATATATATAGAAAATAGAAATTCATAATGCCACCTAATACATTACAATAGATTAATGTGCTTTACTTTTTAATTTCTAAATACCATGCCTTGTCACGTATTCATAGTTTCTCTTATATGATTAAGGCGTGTTCTTAGTTGGTATCCTAAGGTCCGAGGTCTTGATCCCTTCCATGATAGTTCCTCTCCCTCTGTATAAAGATTTGTTACCATACGGTTTTTTTTTAGTATAATTCAACACTCTGCATAATTAAATATTCACAGTATCTGATATTATTTATTGTTAGTGTCTTATAACCCCTACATACTCTCATAGAGATCATGTATCAGATTCTCATAGATATAGGCATGTATTATATCCAATAATACCCGTCAAAGAAAACACTATTATACTAAATTTTCTGATCCACTCTTTGTCTAGGGTCAATCTAAACTTTGTCTCACCAAAATAAAATTTATAGTAAATAGAATAGATTGTGAAGTAATAACAGACAGCTAAGATCAATGATAAACTTTCATTTGTTAATGATTCAGAACACAGCAAGATTTTTATTCTCTT
>VALG01001827.1:9875-62357 GCA_009835305.1 Ipomoea purpurea
TCTAATGACATGTTTTTTGGAGATGCGTACCTAATTTGTGTATGTTTTTTTCTGTGCATTTCATAACATGGATGGTGTATATTTGTAAAACAATTGGTGCGACCGTACTAACCACACGGAAAGGCGTTGCCGCACCTGAACTTGGCACTAATGGAAATCTACAAATTCACCAGAGTAAGGTTAATAATGCACCAATTACACAAATAAAATACACAACAATGTGATTTCCCTTATTCCGGTGCGATATGACGAGTTTACCCTTGCAGTTCGCTGGGTAGAAAAACGTGCAAAAAATACTAGAAGAGTCTTGATTAATGTGATTCATTTATTTTTTTAATATGTTCATAATCTTCCAATATATGTGATTCTTTACCAATATTTTTAAATGTTGGCTTTCTTCGACCATTTATTTTAAATTTATATCATCTGCCATTTATTTTGGATTTTTCTGAATAAGATTGTGGCTTCAGGCATCAACTAACCTTGCTATATTCCTTAACAGAGTGATTAGTGTGATATGTGTTGTTTTATGTAGGCTATTTATTATGTTAATTTTGTCATGTTTCGTAGAAATGCAATTACAACACAATTTTTGAGTTTCAAAATTACACTATTTGCTCGCCGTTGGTTCTGATTACGGACGATGAGTTTCTTAACAGAGTGATTAGTGTGATATGTGGTGTTTGTTTTTACGTATGAGGGTATGATCATGAAGGGTTATCTGGGGTTCAATTGGAAGGAAGTTGTTCACAGTCCCGAGGAACGTTATTTTGACTTATTTGGTTTTTAGCTTAATAAATTTTCTAATATAATTTCCTATTATATTAATTAATTAATTGATACTTTTTTAAATATATCTTACATAAAAGGTTTCGCCCGCTTTTTATAATATTGATCCATATATATGTTAATCCATTTATTAGGGTAATTTATATAGATAATTACCATATATTATTTACCATCTAAATAAGTAAATAACATGATCATTACCAACTGTATTTATCATCTAAATTTACTATGCTAATTAAACATAGAGAATTTCTTCTTACAATGATTTATATGTTTTTTTTCACTTCAAATAATATCAATTATCCGTGCACTTTCTTTGATTACTTAAAATAAAATCTTAAATGATAATATCTTTATAATCAAAAAATTATTTTTTAAGCTAATGTATATACGCAAACCTTTCAAAATATTAATATTTGCAATAATAAAATATTTTCAAAATAATCATTATATTGTTAATTTTTTGGTACATATTATAATGATAATGATAATTAACACTATCAAAATATTTAATAAAAGTATTTAAATGGTAATAAAAGTGTCTTCATAATCAAAATATCATTTTTTTTCATTAATAAAATCATGTAAAGGAAAACATACTATTAAATAAATTTTAAAATTGAGTGTACTATAATATTATTACTAGGTAGTCGATCATTTCCTTCCTTTTATTATTATAATAATTAAGAAATTAATTAAAATTAAGCTAATAATAGAATTAATGAATTAAGTAAACATGAGAAAATAATTGTAATTAAGTTAATAATGGAGAATATAAATTGAGGAATTGAAATAATTACAGAGTATTTAAATGGTAATAAAATTATATTTATAATCAAAATAAATATACGCAAATCTCCAAATTATTAATTATTTATAATAAATAAAATATTTTCAAAATTATCATTATAATGATAATTAATAGTATAAAAAATATTTAATACAAAGTATTTAAATGGTAATAAAATTTTCCTTACAATCAAAAATTATTTATTAGTCAATGAATATAATAAAAGGTAAAAACCGTTGTAAACGAAAACTATCAAATAGATTATAAAACTTTACTGTACTATAATATTGTTATTAAGATAGTCGTTTCCTTCCTTTATTATTAATACTAATAAGGAATTAGTTTGCCCAAAAAAAAAAAAAAAAAAAAAAAGAGAAAGAAAGAAGAAGAAATTAATTATAAATAGATAATAATCAAAATTAAGTAATTAAGTAAAATAAGCAAAAAATTATAATTAATTTAATAATGGACAATAAGAAATTCAAGAATTGAAAATAATTATAGAGTATTAAATAGTAATAAAAATTATTTTATAACAAAAAAAATATATTAATGCTTTTGAAAAATTATTTTCCCTTTTTCCATATTTATTTTAATAATAATATAATTCATAAAACATATTACTATTGATATTTATAAAATAAATGCAATAAAATGATCATATATATATATAATACACTTACTTTTATTTTATTTATTTAAATATATATAAAAAAATAATTAATCTGTGCATCGCCACGGGTAATTTACTAGTAATATTAATATACATACTAAAGCCTATAGTATATAGTAATTTTCTTAAATGTAATTAATAGCATAATTTTCAAAAAAAAAAAATATGACTGATAATATATATATATATATGAAGTATTTGGAGATCAGAAAAAATTGTTTTAGGAAATTTCAAATTAATACCTTATGAGAAATACATCTAAATTAGACATGAATGGACTACAAATCCCTATAAAAACACATTATTCCCCAGGCCACATCCTACTCACTACACTATCCTCTTGGCCTCTTAGTTTCTATCTATATAAAAAGATCATGAATCCGGCAACCGCATCATCCGTGTTGGTTTTAGTCTTCTCATTGGTTGTTATTGCTGCAGGTGAGCAAATTATTATTTTATTTACAAAATTTATTATTAATATCAAAAAGTATTAAATTATATTCATATTGTAACATAGAATAATGAGCAAATACTAATTTTGATCCCATGAGTATTAGTAAAATGACAGTTTTGGTCCACATGTTTAATTTTTACCAATTTTCATCCACAATTATTATATTAGTGGCAAAAATCATAATGCCAGTCACCTTCATTTTAGACATGTAGAAAATTAATGGTATTTTCGTCCCTTTTCAAATTAAGATCCCAATTTGAGCATTAATAATGAAATTTAAGCCCTAAGATCTATCTCAATTTACAATTCTCCTCCTCAAATTAAAGTAGAATGAGGAGGACAATTGAAAATCGGGATCGATCTTAGGGCTTAATTGCTTTATTCATGCTCAAATGGGAATATTAAGTCGAAAATGACGAAAACGCCCTTAATGTTTTTTGAGATTTTGGCATGTCTTAAATGGAGGGTTGACCGTTGTGGACGAAATTCGGTACTAAAATAATAGTGGTGGATGAAAATTGGTACTAAAAATAGTTATGGATGAAAATTGGTAGGAAATTAAACATGTAGAAAATAACCGTCATTTTACTAATACTCGTGGGATCAAAATTGGGATTTGCTCTAGAGTAATTGTGACACAATGATGCATATATTCAGGTGCTGAATCGTTGGAGAAATCCTCATACAATGTATCATCGATAGAAAAGCCAAAAAGAGATCTAGTGCCATTTGTGGAAACAACTATGATGAATTTAAGAGATATGGCGTGAAAGCCTCCAATGGTGTCAGAACGTGTTCCACTTGCAACTGTCATGAGAGAACGGATCCAAAGAAGACATTATTGGAGACTTCGTGTTTGTTGAGGTCCAATGCACCAATCCCCCTGTCGCTTGTTACCCGGTGGTCTTGGCTTGCGATTGTAACAATTGCGCGTGAGAAATCTATTTGAAACAAATATAATTTTAGAACATTTGTAACAGGAAGGAAAATCTATACATACAAAATTAATAAAAGCCAATAATGTTAAACCCTTAATGGAACAAAAATATATCGGTATAATTATTTCTTAAATGAATGGTTCATATTATTTGATTTTATTATTATTTTTTTAATGATTTTCCTTATTTACCCTCTATTATATTATTCACTTCCCTTAAATAACCCTAAATACCGTTAGTATATAAGAACCAATAATGTTAAGCCATTAACTGGAACAAAAGAAAGTCGGTGATAGTGTAAATACAAGGGTGACCTAGTACAATCTAAATGACTACCCGAGGGCCGTCTGTCTACAATCGGGTAGCTCTGTAAGTAGCTCTTTGATCGTTCCAAAAGTCTCTCCACTTTGTCTACCATGGATATTTATGGCCATTGCCGGGAACATCGTCCGGTTTATCAGTATGTACTCCAAGCGACATCCACGTGCCAAAACCTGGTGGCGATCCTCTGTCGAAGCCTAGTGCTGCCACGTGCTCCTCTCCATCGATACTGCTTCTATGTGGAACAAAGGTACGGCGGTTGAGTAGAACACCGGTCGGGAGGTGAATCAGCCGACCGGACCCGAATGCCTTTAAGCAGACGGGCATCACAAGGTTTCAAGGATGACCGGTATCGATCGTCCTCCCGCTACAGTGCTCGGGTAAAAGGAGCTATACCAAATGATACGGAGAACATCTTAGGTCGGTCGGGATATATCCTACCAAGAGCCCCCAACCCGGGCAGTTTCAGACCATTCGGAGAAACCGGTGCGGGATGAGAAGACTACGTCACCCGGGCCCTCGGCCCGACCTCCCAGCTGCCTCGCCCAAGACACGCGTAAGTCCGCAGGCACCTTGGGATCCGGAACGGTCACTCACGCAAGTGGATGGTTTTCCCGCCAAAAGGTTTCCTATAAATAGGTCCCTTCAAGGTTCATTTCTACTTTTACTACGCTGTGGAAATCAATCGGAGCTTCCCGAGCCATTAACACTGTAGATCGATCGGATTCTGCACCTCCTCAACCGCTCACCAAGTTCTAACCATCGGTAAGTCCTTTCTTTCTACCTTTGTTTAATTTTCTTTTATTTTTCGTATAACACTCGTCTCCGTTCGACCCGATAACTCGGTTTACTATACCCCGACCCCTTCCGCTGAACCGATCGTCTCCTTTATGAAGGGGATATGTCAGACTCAGATTAGTCAAAACATCTCGGGGGCGGACTACGACAACACGATCGATCGGTAGTGAAGAAACGATGATAGAAAAGTCCTCGCCCGAGGTTACTAACGACGGTCAACGACCAACGGTGAGTGACAGCAACGACGACAACGACACACAATCTACCAGCGGCCGCGAGTCCTCGACCGATCGCGATCAAGAAAACACCCACTCGAACTGTAACACCCCGTGTTACGACCTCTAACCCAGACTAATTATTTAATTGCTTACCATTAAAAGAGGTTTAAATTCCCTTAATTAATTAAGAAGGATCCACCATGGATCATAGACCCTTATCTTTAAACCAATCACTTAGTCCTATAAAAAATAGAATAAGTGAATCCTTACCATTTATACTTTAGTTAGGACTCTTAAATATATATAAGGACCTAGGAGGCACTTAGAAATCCCACCACAATAGATTCCACCAAATAGAGAATTCCCAGGAATTCCCCTGTCACCAAACGTAGGAGAAATCACGAAGAGGAGATCTTAGAGAAAAAACCTTAGTAGCCAAGGATTCTAATTAAGGATAAGAGGTAACCCATGTCTCAACAAAACTTATTTTTCCTTGCTATAATCTTCTTCATTGGCTTCCTTGATATATGATTTTGTGCTCGAGTCTTGATAAAGCTTTGCCTGAGATTGATATGGTGTTTATGAGATATCTTAATGTTTACATGTTAATCGTGATGCTTATGTGATAATCTTGATGTTCTTGATCTATGATAAATTATATAAACGATCTTGTGTTTTAATTATGATTAGAGCCCTAGGGTTTATAACGTGGATTTCGTACTGTGTTATTCTTGGTATATTTGGCTGGAATTTTGCATGTTCGGATGTTGATTCTTGGCATGTTTTTGAGTCGTGTTAGGATGTATTTGGTGTGGTTCTTGGTTTTAATCCATTACCTGATTATGTGGTGTCTTCTTTTGTGTTTGAATGTGTTTGGACATGGTTTCGAGTTTCACGAGGGATCCCGGGACCAATCTATTACATAAGAGTCAGGGGGGTTAGGTGGGGGCAGGGTACCGCTGCCCGTGCCCTCTTTCCAGCGGGCAGCCGGCGGGCAGGCGACTGCCTGCCGGCACTCGTTAGTTTATGGCTCGCCGCCTATCCGCCGGTGGGTGGCCCCTCACCCGTCGGCCACCCGCTGGAATTTTGGTGACGACCGTGGTGTTTTCCCCCGTTTGATGTTTCCCCGTGTTCCGTTGTGTTCCGACGTACCCCGGTTGTCGTGTGTGAGTCTAGTTTGATGTATCGAGTACCATTCTTAGGATAGAAGAGTCTTGTATATTGCATGCTAGTTGAATTGGTATCTCGTTGGCCTAGCAGGAAGGTGTGTGATCCCTTCGGAGTGTCATGAGTGTTGTGTTACGTATGAGTTATATTAGGATAAACTATTCCCCAATGATTCCCCTCTCTATGTATTTATGTGGGTTGCATGTTGTTTGGCTTCTGTGTTAATTGTGCATGATGCCGCAATTTGTTGCGATCAATTGGCTGATCTAATGACCACTGATGGTTGGAGACCATCAGGTGCTTAACCCGACTGGTTGCGGATCGATCGGCTATACAGACAAGTTGGACTGGGTGAGAACCATATCGACTTGTGTTATATTATATATATATATATATAATTATATATATACTCCTTAGGTTCCGCAAACCATATGCCCGGCAACCCCAAATTTCATATAATAATAAAGTTTGTTTTTTGCCAATGATTCATAGATATACCCTATTTCTTTGTTAGAATCTATTGAGAATATAACACAGTTACCATGGCTCTTACTTCGAACCTTACTCATTATAGCCGGACTTAGATACATGCAGTATTCTCAATTTTATTTGAACTTTATTCATTTGTATCCCATTGTGTTTTATAAGAAATGTTAGTTCAGAATGAACTTACCTAATGGTATAGCAAGGTCCAATAATAATCGTGGGTTGCGATTCAAAGATATTCATCCACCTCGTACTACGAAATGATATATTAGGGCTACTGAAAATATAATCATCACACCCGATTTGGTAATGCGAAATAATTACGAAATTACTAAATGCATAATTTGCAGGTTCGCCTTAGGTTCATTGAATGTACAGGTGCGATCGAATCTCTTGTGTACACTGCTGCAGAAGGTTCTAAAGCAAGGTGGTTGCAGCTTCATGAATGAGCGCACATGTCAGAGTCATATTAGTCATTTCTGTACACTTTCGCATATGATGGGCGAGATGAGATGGGCTATCTCTGCAAAAGGCATCACCACCACATCACTATGTGAAGTAATCAGCATTTCAAGTAAAATAATTCTGTTTTATTTGTATTTGGCTCTATGAAATGGAAATATGCTAGATTATTAAATAACATTTCGATATAAGGGCATTCTGCATCATATCTAGATTGAGAGTTCTCCGTTGACCTCTAAAGAATAGGATAAACTCTTAGGGATGCATTCACTTCATATGCTAGAAACAAATATTTATTTTATTAGTCGATACAGAAACGACAAATCTCATATAAAGAAGGATGAACATATGATAAATGTTGATGCACAACCCATGTCAACAATTTGCTTTATTAGAGTATCAACCTTTACCTTGGTACATATATAATAGTGTAGACATACATAATCCTGCTCAAAATTAACCCTTATATTGAAAATATATATAACGATTATCAAACATGTCGCAATTTATACCATTTAAAACACACTTAATATCCTCCATAATAAATTTATATTCTATAACACCATAACCCTCAATATTGTCTTATTAATCGCCAGTTGGAGATGTTGGAGATTAACTAAGCCAAAAATTTTCGACTGACCACGATTATCATATCAATTAGCTCTATAGGCTACACGACCTAGATAGCTTTCGTAACGCGTTGTAGTCGCAAACCGCCAACAATGGATCGACTACGCTTAAGATTAGTCTCTATTAATCGGCCTTATAGGCGAATGCCTCTGAAGTTTATAGTACCTCTTATACAGATATTGACTCTTGAGGATTCTGAATCTCGCTCTCGTCAGATGAAGTTGTAGCTCTGTGCATGACTCGCAGTATATTTCTCTCCAAGGCATACAGATTAGTAGCATAAGACACCACACCGACATTATGTATGTTATGCTTAAAAAACAAGATTGTTATGTGAGATTTTTGATAATTAGTATACATGTTCGTTTTGACCATTATGTTCACTACCTCATGGTCTTAAAGTATATGTAAATAATCTCTTAAATGTGAGAGTCTGTTATCAGATTGTGTTACTTCCAGTCTTTATATGTTCAGATTGATTCCTACGGACTTATTATATAAATCTTACCATAGCACAACACACGCCCACTGCTATGTTAACGCACAGATCCATTTCAATGCTCTTGATATCTATTTAGCTGTTTTCTCAAACTGAGAATATGCAATCATGGATTCCGGAATTACTTCTTAGGACGCGCGATGAGATTGTGGGTTTACCTATCATTACATGCCTAACATTTCCCATTCCTTATTCTATGCGGTACACTTATAAGAATTAATCCTTCCTCACATAAAATAGGCTATCAACAGTATAAGGCATTGCACAACCCCTTTAATTCTACTCTACCATTCCATTTAACTATGTACATCATACAATTACTCTGGCTCCATGCTCAGAAACCATCGAATCACAGGAATGAGACATCTCAACAAGATCCAGTCAGATCATAAGACAACCGAAATCCCCTTCCTGGCAGCTTTACAGAGTTCACCTTGATCAGCTTCAAAATATAAATTAGCAAAACTGGCCCAGATTCGTCATAATCACAATAAAGAAAGCCACAATCAGCTATCCCATTCCACATATCCAAATAACCAAATACCACCACTCACGAACCACAATAATGGAACTCAGAAGTCGACCGGCCAAATCTCGAACCATCAACCGCCTATCTTCTCAGGGGAAGAGGACCCCACAATTCTCGAGGAATAGATCCGAACCTTTGACAAAAATCTTCGAAGCAATAGAATGCCCGGAGAGACGCCGGGTAGAAGTAGCCTCCTTCTACTTCGGACACGAAAACCGATGTTTAGTGGGTCCATGAGGGACCTTCTTATAGACAATAATCGGGGTTCAACTTGGAGTCCTTGAAAGTACGACTACGAGAACGGTTATGCACTGCTTACGTGAGGGCAACCATGTACGTAGAATTCCTCCACCTGAAACAAGGGATGGCCACGGTCATGGAATATCACAAACAATTCCTCAAGCTAGCTCGTTTCACGCCCAAACTAGTACCTACAGAATCAACCAAGATAGAGAAATTCGTGACAAGCCCAACTTCGAAAGCCGAGAGGCCCTAATGATACACAAACCAAAGACACTCAAAGACGCCTATACTCAAGGCAGCCAAACTCCAAAAAATACATACAGTCCACCGGAGACACACGAGGGACACAAAGGGAAATTGGAGAGAATTACGCAACCCCCTACGGAAATCAAAGACTGCCAGGGCCACCCCACCCCAAGAAGCAATAACGCAAGTCCCCATGGAGAAACGGGAATCACCCAGGGAAGGATCCTTGCCATGAGTAGAGCCCGAATCGGGGACAGCGACATAGTCACCGGAACCTTCCTCGTGCACACCATCCTGCCGTCGTACTATTTGATTCGGGAGCCACCAATTCATTCATAGCAGCCGAATTCGCCAAGCAACTTGGCTTAACACCAACACAAGAGTGCAACTTCATGTCAAGATAGCACCAGGCGAAGTAATGAAGTGTGATCGCATGACAAAAACATAATGATCACCATTGGGGAATAGAGTTCACAAGCAATCTAATACAGTTTAAACTGGACGGAATACAAGTGATACTGGGAATGGACTGGTTAGGAAAATTCATGGCACAATCCTATGCGGTGAACAAAAAGTGGTATTGAAGGGCAAAAAGGCAAACGAGTGTCCTACCACGGATCCCCCAAGAATTCAGAAGTCAAACAGTAAAATGATGAAAATGAGGAAGTACCTAACAAAAGGACATGAAGCCTTCTATGCTCGGTCGAGGATCCGATGCCAAGATAGTCGAGCCTCGGACATCCCGGTGGTAGACGAGTACGCAGATGTTTTACCAAATGAAATCCCCGGGGTACCTCCACCCACGGAAGTGAAATTTACCGTAGACTTGTTGCCCGGTGCTGCCACCTATCTCAAACCACCCTATAGGTTGGCACAAAAGGAAATGAATGAACTGAAGACACACCTACAGGACTTGTTAGATAAAGGATACATACGCCCCCGCACCTCGCCATGGGGGGCACGACTACAGGGAACTAAATCAAGTTACTATAAAGAACAAGTACCCCCTTTCCCGAATAGATGATTTGTTCGACCAACTCAAGGGAGTAGGGGTGTTCTCAAAGATCGATTTAAGATCCAGTATACACCAAATAAAAAGTGGATGACCCAGATATTCCAAAGGACAGCCTTTCGGACCCACTACAGCCACTATTAGTTTCACAGTGATGCCCTTCAGGCTAACCAATGCACCCGTAGTATTCATGGACCTCATGACCGAGTATTTCAGTCCCACCTAGATGACTTCGTAATTGTATTTATTGACGACATCCTGGTCTACTCACAAGACAAGGAAGAACACGAGAAACACCCCCGCACTATCGGAGGTTTCTACCCGATTTCACCAGAATAGCCCAACCGCTAATCAGACTCATGAAGAAAGAGATCCCCTTTCGGTGGGACGACAATTTCACTTCGGCCTTTCAGGAGCTAAAAGAAAGGCTGACCACAGCCCCCGTACTAGCGCTACCCTCAGGGGTAGAGGGATTCGAAGTTTTCAGCGACGCCTCTAAAAAGGGACTGGGATGCGTACTAATGCAAAATGGCAAGGTAATATCATACACATCTAGACTAATGAAACCCATGAAAGAAACTACCCCGTGCACGACCTGGAGCTAGCCGCCATTGTATTCACCTAAAAATCTAGAGACATTATCATATGGAGTACTGTAACACCCCCGTGTTACGCCTCTAACCAAACTAATTATCTAACATACTTACCCTAAAAAGAAATTAAATTCCATTAATTAATTAGGAAGGGTCCACCATAGACCATGGACCCTTATCCCTAAACCAATCCCTTAGTCCTATAGGAAATAGAATTAGCAAACTCATACCACACCAGACCCTAATTAGGACTCTTAGATATATAAATAAGGACATAGGAGGGCCACTAGAATTCATACCACAATAGATATCACGACACAAGAATTCCCGTATCACCAACGTAGGAGAATCAAGAAGAAGAGATCTTAGAGAAAGAACATTAATAGCCAAGGAATCTAATCAAGGCTAAAAGGTAACCCATGTCACAACAAAACCTATTTTCCTTGCTATAATCTTCTTCTTTGGCTCCTTCTATATGCTTGTATCTTGATAAATCTTTTATGATGATGATGATATGATCTTGATATTGATGAGATGATCTTATGTGTTGATCTTGATAATCTTGATGATTATAAGAGGATCTTGACAATTGTGTGTTGTTCTTGATAAATCTTGATGTTATTGATTTAAAGATAAAGTATGATTTGTGATTTAAATATGATTAGAGCCTAGGTTGAATCGTGAATTTCGTATTGTGATATTCTTGTATATTTGGGTGGATTTTGTATGTTCGGGTGTTTTTATGTTTAGAAGTCATGTTAAGATATGTTCAATATGATTCTTGGTTTTGATCCATTTTTGACTACGTGTGTCGTCGTTTGTGTTTAAAAGTGTCTAAACATGGTTTCGGGTTCCGAAGATCCCGGGACCAAAGTTTTGCAAAAGAGTCAGTGGGGTAGGGGAACCCGCACCTACCCGCTGCCCTTAAGGGCATCGCCGGCAACGGGCAGCCGGCGGACAGGCGACTGCCCGCCGGGCACCCGCTTCCCAGCATCTCGCCGCCAGCGGGTGGTCCCCACCCGCCGGAAATTCACACTTCGGGATGGTGGTTTCCCCGTTTGATGTTTCACCAACGGACTCCGTTTATCGTGCCTAAGTCTAGTGTGATGATTCGTGGTGTCCCAACGGACTCTGTTTATCGTGCCTAAGTCTAGTGTGATGTTTCGGGTGCCATTCGTAAGATAAAAGAGTCTTGTATATTGCATGCTAGTTGAATTGGTACCCCGTTGACCTAGGTGAAAGATGTATGAAACCCCTTAGGATTATTCTAGTATGTGCCACGCATAGATTTCTTTACACGTTTTATCCTTTTCCCAATGTGTTAATGTGGAGGCCGCTGATTCAAATGAAGATCGAGTATGCATGTTTCATGTTGCATGATCAGGGATCAATAAAGTCGTCTATTGCCCGCATTGACTTAGCCTACTGATCGATTTGGTAGTCAGTATTTGTGAGAAGAATAAAGTCAGTGTATTTCCTTAATTGTTGGTTTGTACCTTAAATATCATGCCAGCTATTAATGTAACAGTATTTCACATCAATGTATTTTTAATGTTGACGTATTTTGACAAAACTACTTTATTTTAGAAGTTTTTCAAATTATATTAAAACTTTGCTATTTTATCCTGTAATTATTGAGAAGTTTGGAATAACAATGAATTTTTGAAGGTTCGTTGCAATTTGAAGATTGGAAGCTTGGAAATATAGTAGTTAATTTTGTTCCATGAATGGTGTTTTAACTATTGTCATTTATTAATTTTTTTGAAGATACGAAATTAATTCATTAAATCGTCAACAAGACATTCAACAAAGGAAAGAGGAGGGGGGGTGGGGCCATCAAACCACTCCCCGCAACCTGACACTGAAAGACCTCCCGAACAACAATGTGGGTGGCACGATTCGCAGATCGCCTAGCAAAATTGAATTCGACATCGCCAATCGCGGATGTCAATTCTTTAATATCACCAAGTCTTAAACCAAACGAAGAAGTAAAAGAATCACAAGAAAGAGTAGTGTCATTTACTAATTTTTATCCATCGAATTTCAATTGGACTATAAATGGTCTATTGATTATTGATCTTTATCAATTTTCGTCATCGACTTCCAATTTAACCATAAGTAGTCCATTGACTATTAATTTTTTCAAATTTGGTCCTCTATTAAATATCATTTTAATAAACATTAAATTTAAGGGTAATAATATAAAAATGTAGTTTTCACAATGATAAACTCAATGTATTAAATTTATGAACTCAATTTGTCCACCTCAACAACAAGCTAATTTTTACTTATTCTTCTTAAATTTAATGTTTATTAAATTGATATTTAACTGAAGGACCAAATTTGGAACAAAATGAATAGTCTAGGGAACATTTATTATCTTGAAAGTTGAGGATGAAAATTAGTGAAAATCAATAGTTAAAGAACCATTTATGATCCAATTGAAAAGTCAAAGAATAAAAATTGGTAAATATCAATAGTCAAGGAAATCGTTATATCGTGCACCAGGGCGCACAATGCATTCTGCGCCGCACCCTACCCAAAACGACGTCGCTTTGGTGCATTGTCCAAAAAAAAAAAATCATATGTTCAAATACATATAAACTCATAACAGAATACATTGAAACTCATAACTAAATACACATAATCAAACATGATACACATTACACAGGAACTCTTAATTGAATACAAAAAAACTCTTAATTGAATACACAGAAACTCTTAAATGAATACACATAAACTCTTAACTGAATTATATTAACATAAACTTTTACTGAATACACATAATGAGATTTGGTTAACATAATACACATAAACTCTTAACTGAATACATATAAATCATAACAAAACACATATTTTTTAACCGAATACACATAATGGGGTTTGGTTTGTTCGGATGGACGGAGTGACGTTAGTATGACATCAGCATGAAACGCGCGTGTTTTGTGTCTGGCCGCACATTGCTATGTGCATCGTGGTGCACGATATAAATTGCCGACACGATTCCACAGCATAACAATTATATCCCATCAATCCGGGTTTATATTAGGCATAGAGTTTGGTTGAATAATAACTTCTAGTTATTCAGTCCAACCAAACTACTTAATAAGTCCGATCAACTTTCACCCATCATTATCACATGGACCATGGTCCACCGGACCATAAATAAAAAGTACATTTTTAATATACTAAGGGTAAAATATTTATGTACGTAAAGTACTTTTTTGAAAGTACATTTTTAATATAAAGAGTACATTATTTTATAAATGTACCTTAAATAATGTATTTTAATATATTAAAAATATACCTGATATTTATGGTCCACACAACTATGCATGTGGACCATGGTCCACACAATAATTTATCACTTGCACTACTTAATTAAGGCCCTAATATATATATAAATATATATAATATATATATATATATATATATATACTATATATATATATATATATATATCCCTAGGGAGTTGCCATTTGTCCCTAAAAAATGACACCCCTTGCTTACCATTGATTTCATTATCTAATGATGAAATTTTGATCTAATTTTGATTTATTTTTCATTTTAATTGCTCTCAATTTTTAAAGAAATAACAACTTTACAATTACTTTTTTGTCTTCTTCCTTTTTGTCTTGATGTGATCTTTGTCTTCTTTTCTCCATCATTCCAACACTCCATTCTTTTTTTTTTCTTTTTCTTTTTTTAACATTTTTTTTAGAAAATCACTACATTATTCTAGTTAACATCTCCATTCTCTCCCTCAAAACCAAATCTAAGTCCTCCCGCATGTTCCTAATTCAATTCTTGTATATCGTGTTGGTATCTAAATAACTTATTTATGTATTCTTATTTATTTTGTCATATAACAATTATTAAATATGTATATATTATTATTAAAAAATTAGAACATACTTGTTTTTTTTTTTAAAAAAATAATAATAATACATATATAATAATTGATTGTTGGGCATGACGTTTGCGCAAAGCGCGTGCCCTCCACTAGTATATATATATATATAGAATTTATGTAAGGGGGACTAGGATCATAGAAAAAAATTTACAATACCAATTAGCAATACTACCAGTCATATATGATATCATTACATATACCATGAATAACTTACCACCACAAACTAGCTATTAACATCTTTCTTGCGCACTCATTCTCTTCTTCATTCAATTAAGCCCCTGCTTCAAGAACCTTAGCTTGCAACTTGATCTTCTTGAATATGTAGCTTAATTTTGTCTATAACTCCACACGCACACTTCGGATTGTAACAGAGCTACTAACCCACTAAACATTTACTGATTTTGATAAGCTGGAGATCTTACCTCTTCTTTAGACACATTAGTTTCCTCACAATTCACCCTTTCGTCATCGTTGCAACTCATTGCCTTGAATCTCCTTTAGTGACTCCAAAACATGTTCCATTGTGGGCCTCATATCCTTGTCAGGTTGCAAGCATTGAAAAGCTAGCGCTGCCACTGAAGTCACCATTCTATTAATTTCAGTATCATTCTCATATCCCAGAGACGAATCATGAGTTCATCAAATGCTCCTGTAAGAATCTTGCTCATTGCTAGTTTTGCCAAATGGATCTCGTCTGTATGCCTACGCATGTCCAGAGCAGCATTGATGATAAGAGTTCGATAAGAACAACCCCAAAGCTATAAACATCGCTCTTAATAAGTGAGCTGATAACACTCGTGATAATCTGGATCAACGTATCCAGGTGTTCCTTGAGGTGTTGTGCTGTAATGAGTGAACATTAGGAGGGAAGAGTCTTGAGAGCCCAAAATCTGCAACTTTAACACAGAAATTGTCATCAAGAAGAATGTTTACTAGTCTTCACATCGCGGTGTATTATGTCTGAAGCGTGGAGATAAACCAATGCTGCAGCAGTTTCCACTGCAATATTCATGCGGATTGGCCACGTGAGCAGTCGATCTGCTGCTCTTTTTGCCGTGCAGTGATCTGCAAGTGTTCCATTCGGGATATATTCATATACAAGGAGGAATTCACGTTATGCCTTGATGGAGCATCCATATAATGTAACCAGATTTTGGTGCTTTAACCGGTGGAGAATTGAGATTTCATTTGCAAACTGTTCCATTCTCTTGCAGCTGCGCTCATGAAGGCGCTTCACAGCAACTTCTCTTCATCCCCAAGTATCCCTAATTTGCATTATTCCAAGAATTAGCCTATAAAGTAATGAATAAAAACTGAATATCTGTTATTGTGTTACCATAGTAAACAGTGCCAAAAGCTCCATCTCCAAGTTCTTTAGAAGGGTCAAAATTGTTTGTGGCTTCTTCAAGTTCGGAGTAGGAGAAGACTAGAATTCCGAAGAGCCTACTGCGGCCCTCTCAAGGTCTGAGGTGGGATCTGAAGATGTATTTCTCGAGTAGCCTTTTCTTCCTTGCTTGCGTTGCCAGACAAGAATGATTGCCATACTTACAACGATCAGTGCTAAAGCGCCTGAAACTGAACAAAGGTATATGAAGGTCTCATTTCCTCTGAAATGTAGAAAAAGTAGGATAATCCTAGCTGCTGCAGGTAGATGTGGTAACCTTAGACATATATGGAAAAACTTACCTATGATTGGAATTAGCTTGTATTTGCTTGTATTTCCTGTGGGGTGTTCCATGTGGTGATGTTCGCTGTGGGGGTGTTCCCTGTGGTTATAGTAAAGAGTAAATAAGCGAACATATAATGTTAAAGATAAATTCCTTCTTAACATAGTGTAAAAGAAAACAAAATTTTGATTAATGTGTAGAAAAGTGAAACAAGATATGCAGCCTGCCATGTTTTTAATCTCCTATCAACAGTTAGCAGTTAGCCATAGACATTGCAGTTAATCGAAAGCATCTTCTATGTGAATATTATTAGCTAATATAATAATCAACACTGCAAAGTTTTAAGGTGGTTACCTTGTGCACAGTGAAATTGGTTCTTGCTGTCTTCTGTGCATTGCCCTCCTCCATTGTAACAATCTTGGCAAGTTTTTGAGACTTGCACTTGTAATACAAGATGAGCAGTTAAGCCATCATTTGTTTGTTTAATAAGAAATGGAGATGGATACAGGGTACACTTAACAGCATCACATTTGGGATTATTCTCTGGCAACTGACGTTTGTAGTACAAACTCCGTCCTTCAGTACAGTTATACCTTTCATAATTGCCTATATCATCAGCTTGGCGACTGTCATTGCATGTAAAATAAATGTTCAATAAGTGTGCATCCCAATTGAGGAATGTGATAGAAGGAGAATTGTGAAAGTGGAGGGTGTAGTTTAAATTTGAGTAATTATGGCTCTTAAAGGGTCTCTGAAGCTTTGAGTCTCCAAGGGTGATCGCATAGTCGTCAAACCCGAATGGCTTCAGTAGTACACGCAGAAGCGGATATCGATCTCCTCCCTTTCCCAACTGGACAGTTGGGGTTATAGTATCACAATTAACTGCCACTAAACCACAATGAGGCTGCGTGTGTATAGCAAAAGGGAACTCCAGAAAACCCAAATATCCACAGGAGAATTCCTTGGTACAATTAGATAGGAACTCAGCCTCTCCATGAACAAAGTAAAAGGCGGCCATTAATGGAAGGAGAAAGGAGAAGAAAAAGGACAGAGCCATAACAGCATGCAGCAGCAGCTTTTTCCTTCTCTCAGACAACTAACGGAAAGGATAAATTATATTAGAGGCAGAGGATAACAGCAGAAAGACTTAAACGACGACCTTGACTTCAGGTCAACTATGTTCCCCTATTTCCACGCCAGGATAAGATGTAACCAGAGATGGAGCCAAAAGAGAAGACTGACGCAAAACTATGAAGCCTCTGGAAATGGAAATGAACGAATTCCATATCTCTTTCATAGGGCCCATGCAAGAATTGAAGATAACTAACCCAAAAAACACTCCAGCGACTTTTGACTAATCAATGGATGTTAGAGATGTTTTAAGGTGACAAGTGAACAAGTTAGCAATCATAACCAATGCCTCTACTTCTTTCCGCAAATTATATCGTGCACCCTCAGAGTTTGTTTATATGTATTATATTAAAAATTATGTGTATTTTGTTAAAAGTTTATATGTATTATATTAGGAGTTTATGTGTATTTTATTATACAATTATGTATATGTGAAACATGACATTTTTAGGGTGCACAATGCATTGACAACAGTAAATTCAGAAATAATAACTACACATTCATAATTTCATATCTATATATTCATAATTTCACAACTAGACATTCATAATTACATAACTTCATATTCAAAATTCTTAAAGTGCTTGTTCATAGAGAACTATATCCATAATTGCATAACTACACATCCATATAATTATATATCTATAACTTTGTAACTATATTTCAGACTTACATAACTATATATTCATAATTACACGTCAATGGAGTTTTTGTATATAAAAAAAAAAAAAAAAAATATTTGATTGGTGGAGTTAAACGGTGCCACTAATGGCACTGTTACTCCATCATAGTAAGACGTTGTCGTTTTGTCACAACATAATTTGCGAGAACTTCCCATTCCAGTCTTTCACAGTTCCACCCCGTGTTTTTTGGGTTGTTTTTCTTCTTGCATGGGCCCTATGAAAGAGAACTGGAATTCTTTGATTTCCATTTGCAGACCCTTCATTCCTACTTTTCTGTGTATCTTTTCTATTAGCTCTCTGGTTACATCTATCACCTGGAAATATAACATAATTGACCTGAAGTCAAGGTCGTTTAAGTCTTTCTGCTGTTCTCCTCTATAATTCTCTTCTTCCGATCCATTGTTAGAGGAGGAGAAAGGTGCTATGGCTCAACCCTTTAATCCTGCTTGTTTCTTCTCATTTCTCCTTCCCTTAATGGCCGCCTTTTACTTTGTTCTTGGAGAGCTAAGTACCTATCTAATTGTACCAAGGAATTCTCCTGTGGAGCTATCGGTTTTCTGGACTTCCCTTTTGCTAAACACACGCAGCCTCAATGTGGTTTAGTGGCAGTTAAGTGCAATACAACACCCCCAACTTCTCAGCTGGGAACGGGAGGAGATTGGTATCCGCTTCTGCTTGTGAATCGCTTCTGGAGTGATGACTATATCTACCTTGGAGACTCAAAGCTTCAGAGACCCTTTGACAGCCATGATTACTCAAATCTAAAACTACACCATCCACTTTCAGAAATCTCCTTCTATCACATTCCTCAGTTTCGATCCAAGCACATGGAACAACCATTTTAAATGCATCAATGACAGTGAAGCTCGTATCCACAATTATGAAAGGTATAACTGTACTGAAGGGGCGTAGTTTGTACTACAAACGTCAGTTGCCAGAGAATCCCAAATGTGGACTGTTAACTGTACCCTGTACCCAAATCCAATTATTATTCAACAAACAAAAGATCGCTTAACTGCTCAATTTGGATTGCACTTGCAAGTCTCAAAAACTTGCCAGGATTGTTACAAAGGAGGAGGGCAATGCACAGAAAACAGCCGGAATGTATTTCACTGTGAACAAGGTAATCACTCTTCACCTCAGCCTTAAACCACCTTAAAACCATTAGCTAATATTCATATAATTTTGTTTCACTTTTCTAGACACTTAATCAAAGTTTCATTTCTTGTACAGTATGTATGATATATCAAAGGGAATTTATCTTTAACATTATATGTTCGCTTATTTACTCCTTACTGTAACCACAGGAAATAAGAGCAAGAGCAAGAGCAAGCCAATTCTGATCATAGGTAAGTCTTGTCATCGTTGAACTATATATATATCCTTCATATATGTCTAATGAGACCTTCATATACACTTGCTCTTTCTCTCTAGCTTCAGTTTCAGGCGCTTTAGCACTCATCCTTTTAAGTTTCGCAATCTTTGTTGTTTGGCGAAGCAAGAAAGGAAGCAAAGGATATTCGAGATATAAATCTTCAGATCCCGCCTCAGACCTTGAGATAGGGCGGAGTAGGCTGTTTGGAATTCTAGTCTTCTCCTACTCTGAACTTGAAGAAGCTACAAGCAGTTTTGATCCTTCTAAAGAGCTTGGAGATGGAGCTTTTGGCACTGTTTACTATGGTAATTTAGAGAATAGCAGATATTCAATTTCTCATTCACTACTTTCTTGGCTAATTCTTGGAATAATGCAAACTAGGGATACTTGGGGATGGAAGAGAAGTTGCTGTGAAGCGCCTTCATGAGCGCAACTGCAAGAGAATGGAGCAGTTTGCAAATGAATCTCAATTCTCACCCGGTTGAAGCACCGAAATCTTGTTACACTATATGGCTGCTCGACGAGGCATAGCCGTGAGCTCCTCTTCGTGTATGAATACATTCCAAATGGAACAATTGCAGATCATCTCTATGGCAAACGAGCAGCAGATCGACTGCTCACATGGCCAATCCGAATGAAGATTTGCAGTGGAAACCGCTGCAGCATTGGTTTATCTCCACGCTTCAGACATAATACACCGCGATGTCAAGACTAGTAACATACTTCTCGACAACAATTTCTGTGTCAAAGTGGCAGATTTCGGGCTCTCGAGACTCTTCCCTGCTAATGTCACTCATTACACCACTACACCTCAAGGGACACCAGGATACGTTGACCCAGATTATCACGAGTGTTATCAGCTCACTTATAAGAGTGATGTTTATAGCTTCGGGGTTGTTCTGATCGAACTCGTGTCATCAATGCCTGCTCTGGCCTGCGTAGGCTACTGACGAAATCCATCTGCAAAAATAGAATGAGAAAGATTGTCACAGGATGCATTGATGAACTCATTGATTCCTCTTTGGGATACGAGAATGATACCCGAAATCAATAGAATGACCACTTCAGTAGCAGAGCTAGCTTTTCAATGCTTGCAACCTGACAAGGATATGAGGCCTACAATGGAACATGTTTTCGAGTCACTAAAGGAGATTCAGGCAATGAGTTGAGCAACGACGACGAAAGGGTGAATGGTGAGGAAACTAATGTGTCTAAAGAAGAGGTAATATAATTAAGATCTCCAACTTACCCAAAATCAGTAAATATTTTAGGCCATTAATTTGTTTCGTTTTGGTGTAATCTTATGACATAGGAGGTGCGACGAAAAGCAATGCGATGGACATGGGTGTCCTTCACTTGCAGATGGTGTGATTTTGAAGCATGTTGCAGCTACTAAGAGCAGTTCTTGAAGTCACTGGAACTGGCAATTGGCTTTTTACTATATCGGATTTGTTACAGAGTATTTTATTTCATCTTTTTCTATGGGATTTGTAAGCACAGCCTCCCAGTCAGTCCTTATCGTTGACTCTTGGCAGAATTTATCATTCTATACACTATCGTCAACTTGAGAAGCCCAAGAACTCGAACTCTAACTTGATGAGCCTAATTCCAAGATGTTGGTGGGAGTCAACCCGAAACTGAAGTGGTGAGTGGTGATTTTAGGAGTTTAGGATGTCGTACACTCGTACTATGTTTTCAAAGTTACAAAACTTCGGGTAACCTTTGAATATTTAAAGGAATAAGGATCAAATAGGTCATTGAACTGCACTCAATAATGCAATTAGGTCACTGAACCAAAAAAAATACAATTGTGCCACTAAACTAAGCAATTCATTCAATTATTCTAATTTACAGGTTTTGTAAATTACTAAAGTCACCAAACAATTTAAATATTTTTTAAAAATTATTATTTAAAAATAATAAATTAAAATTAAATTAAATTATAAAAAAAAAAAAAAAAAAAAAAAAAAAAAAAAAAAACACCAAAAACTCGTCTCTGCCGGAGACGAGAAAGTTTCTTCGTCTCCGGCAATGGAGACGAAGAAAGTTTCTTCGTCTCCGCCCAGAGACGAAGAAGACGAAGAAACTCTTCATCTCCAGCCGGGGAGGAAGAGTTTCTTCGTCTCCGGCCATGGAGAGTCTCTATTGCCGGAGACGAAAAAACTGGCAGAGACGAGTTTTTAGTTTTTTTTTTTAATTAATTTATTATTTTTAAATAATATTTTTTTAAATAATATTTTAAATTGTTTGGTGACCTGTTAGTAACCTACAAAACCTGTAAACTAGAATATTTGAATGAAATTGAAATTGCTTAGTTTAGTGGGTTAATTGTTATTTTTTTTGTTCAATGGCCTATTTGACCCTTATTCCATATTTAAATTATTGTAATCTCATTAAGAATAATGATTATGAAAGTTACAAAATTCAAGTAAACTCCTTCATTTCCATCAGCTGCCAGAGAGTTTTTTGCACTTTCAGTTCACTATGGTAGTGGCACTAGCATAATTGATTCACGACTTTTGAACTTTGCAATTTTAGCCCACGACTATTGTTTTTTTTGTAAAAATGGTTTTTCGGCACTTTTCCGTCAAAATTTTACCGGAAAAAAAAAATCTCTATTTTTAGTCGGGTTAAAATTGACATTTTCTTTCTCAAAAAATTAAAAGAAAAAAAATGATATTTGACTACATACAATATTACTGGGCTACATACTACTGCCTAGGCAGCGGAGTATATGTACCACTCCAATGCTGCTGCGGATAACCCAACTAGCCCGGGGAACGCCACCGGCCGCCCGCGTTTACTGACAGCCCTGCTACTCCAGGAACTCCGCCGCCTGGGGCAGTAGTATGTAGCCAATAATATTGTATGTAGTCAAATATCAATTTTTTTCTATTAATTTTTATATAAGTAAAATGTCAATTTTAACCGGCTAAAATGAAGATTTTTTTTTCCGGTGAATTTTGACAGAAAAGTGGCCAGAATGACCATTTTTGCAAAAAAATCAATAGTCGTGGACTAAAATTGCAAGGTTCAAAAGTCGTAGATCAATTCTGCTAGTGCCACTATAGTCGTGGGACCTAAATGTGCAAAAAACTCGCTGCCAGATATACGGAGTACATGATTCTTGACTAAATTACTGCAAAGTATAGAAAAGAGTTTAGGAAAAATTGTATCTTTGGTCCATGAGTTATACCCAAGTCTGACTCAGTCCTGAGTTATGACCGTATACATTTTTAGTTCCTAAGTTAGGAACGAAGTGGCGCTTTGGCCCCCGACAAACAAATTGACGAAAAAATTAAAAAATATTTAAAATTTGAGGGGTAAAGTAGGAAATTCATATTTTATCCTCTTCTTTATATCAAAACCACATTCACAACATTATTTTTCACTTATTAGCCTCTTATTTCATGATTGTTCAATTCTAAAAGCATTTCAATAACTTTAGTATGACTTGTTAGGAACCTGACTCTCATCATCGTTGCTCAACTCATTGCCTTGAATCTCCTTTAGTGACTCCAAAACATGATCCATTGTGGCCCTCATATCCTTGTCAGGTTGCAAGCATTGAAAAAGCTAGCGCTGCCACTGAAGTGGCCATTCTATTGATTTCGGTATCATTCTCATATCCCAGAGAGGAATCAATGAGTCATCAAAATGCTCCTGTAAGAATCTTGCTCATTGCTAGTTTTGCCAAAATGGATCTCGTCTGTATGCCTATGTATGTCCAGAGCAGGCATTGATGATAAGAGTTCGATAAGAACAACCCCAAAGCTATAAACATCACTCTTATAAGTTAGCTGATAACACTCGTGATAATCTGGATCAACGTATCCAGGTGTTCCTTGAGGTGTTGTGCTGTAATGAGTGACATGAGGAGGGAAGAGTCTTGAGAGCCCAAAATCTGCAACTTTGACACAGAAATTGTTGTCGAGAAGTATGTTACTAGTCTTCACATCGCGGTGTATTATGTCTGAAGCGTGGAGATAAGCCAAAGCTGCAGCAGTTTCCACTGCAATCTTCATTCGGATTGGCCACGTGAGCAGTCGATCTGCTGCTCTTTTGCCGTGCAGGTGATCTGCAAGTGTTCCATTCAGGATATATTCATAGACAAGGAGGAATTCACGGTTTTGCCTTGATGAGCATCCATATAATGTAACCAGATTTGGGTGCTTTAACCGGGTGAGAATTGAGATTTTCATTTGCAAACTGCTCCATTCTCTTGCAGCTGCGCTCATGAAGGCGCTTCACAGCAACTTCTCTTCCATCCCCAAGTATCCCTAATTTGCATTATTCCAAGAATTAGCCTATAAAGTAGTAAATAAGAAACTCAATATATGTTATTGTCTTACCATAGTATACAGTGCCAAAAAGCTCCATCTCCAAGTTCTTTCGAAGGATCAAAATTGTTTGTGGCTTCTTCAAGTTCAGAGTAGGAGAAGACTAGAATTCCAAAGAGTCTACTACGGCCCTTCTCAAGATCTGAGGAGGGATCCGAAGATGTATTTCTCAAGTAGCCTTTTCTTCCTTGCTTGCGTTGCCAGACAAGAACGATAGCCATACTTACAACGACCAGTGCTAAAGCGCCTGAAACTGAAGAAAGATAGAGGTAGTGTATATGAAGGTCTCACTTCCTCTGAAAAGTAGGATAATGCTAGGTGCTGGTAGATGTGGTAAGCTTAGACATATATGGAAAAAGTTACCTATGATTGGAATTAGCTTGTGCTTGCTTGTATTTCCTGTGGGGGTGTTCCCATGTGGTGATGTTCCCTGTGGTGGTGTTCCCTGTGGTTATGTTCCCTGTGGTTATAGTAAAGAGTAAATAAGCGAACATATAATGTTAAAGATAAATTCCTTCTTAACATAATGTAAAAAAAAAACAAAATTTTGATTAATGTGTAGAAAAGTGAAACAAGATTATATGCAGCCTGCCATGTTTTTCATCTCCTATCAACAGTTAGCAGGTAGCCATAGCCATTGCAGTTAATCAAAAGCATCTTCTATGTGAATATTATTAGCTAATATAGAACAGTGCAAAATTTTAAGGTGGTTCAAGGCTGAGGGGAAAAGTGGTTACCTTGTGCACAGTGAAATTGGTTGTTGCTGTCTTCTGTGCATTGCCCTCCTCCTTGGTAACACTCCTGGCAAGTGTTTGAGACTTCCAAGTACAATCCAAATTGAGCAGTTAAGTTATCATTTGTTTGTTGAATAATAAATGGAGATGGATACAGGGTACAGTTAACAGCATCACATTTGGGATTATTCTCTGGCAACTGACGTTTGTAGTACAAACTACAGCCTTCAGTACAGTTATATACCTTTCATAATTGCCTATATCATCAGCTTTACTGTCATTGCATTTAAAATAGGTGTTCAATGAGCGTGCATACAAATTGAGGAATGTGAGAGAAGGAGAATTGTGAAAGTGGAGGGTGTAGTTTAAATTTGAGTAATTATGGCTCTCAAATGGTTTCTGAAGCTTCGAATCTCCAAGTTTGATCGCATAGTCACCCCCGAAATCCAGTACAAGTTGAAGCGGATAGCGATCTCCTCCCGTTCCCAACTGGAGAGTTGGGGGTGTAGTATCACAATTAACTGTCACTAAACCACAATGAGGCTGCGTGTGTTTAGCAAAAGGGAACTCCAGAAAACCCAAATTTCCACAGGAGAATTCCTTGGTACAATTAGATAGGAACTCAGCCTCTCCATGACCAAAGTAAAAGGCGGCCATTAAGGGAAGGAGAAAGGGGAAGAAACAAGCAGGATTAAAGGGCAGAGCCATAGCAGCTTTTTCCTTCTCTCAAACAACTAACGGAAGAGGAAGAGAAATTATAGAACGAAGAGGTGAACAGCACAAAGACTAGATCGACGACCTTGACTTCAGGTCAACTATGTTCCCCCTATTTCCACGGGAGGATAAGATGTAACCAGATATGGAGCCAAAAGAGAAGACTGACACAAAACTATGAAGCCTCTGCAAATGCCAAATGGAAATCAATGACTTCCATATATCTTTCATAGGGCCCATGCAAGAATTGAAGATAACTAACCCAAAAAAACACTCCAGCGACTTTTGACTAATCAATGGATTTTAAAGATGCTTTAAGGTGACAAGTGAACAAGTTAGCAACCATAACCAATGCCTCTACTTCTTTCATAGCCTACTAATTAAAGCTTTACAAACAAGATATATAGAAGTATTTTTTTAGTTAGTGGAGCTCAATGCAAAGTTGTAAGTCCAATTAATTGAGGAGAGCATTGGAGCATCACAGCAAATTATATCACGCACCAGGGCGCACAATGCAAACCAAAACGTCGTTGTTTTCCGTTTCTGTTAACTTCTAAAAAAAAAAAATTATCCCGGTTTCGGATGTACAAAATTATATGGTAGATTACACATAAACTCCTAATTACATAATACACATAATCCAACATAACACATCATATAATAATTCTTAACATAATACACATAAACTCTTAAATGGATACACATAAACACAAGTGTAAAAAAAAAAAAAAAAAACGTAATGGGATTGGATGGACGGAACGATGTCCGTCGCGTCAACTCCCCGCACAACTTATAAAAACGACGTCGTTTTGGGTCAGGCACCACAATACATTATACGCCCTGGTGCACAATATAACAACTGGAGCATCACGTAGTCTATTTGTTGGCCGCTTCCGCTAGAAGTCAAACTTGTAACTTTATTACTAAGTCAAGAATCAGATTAATTTAGCTAGGGTTGACCCTTATTTTTTAAAAACTTTGTAACTTTTCATAATTTATCCTTTTCTGTGGAAGAAAAACTAAAATTGACATGATTTATATACGTAACAATACAAAATCCTGGGTCTAGACAATTGAGTTTACACTTCACATGTTATGCACGGTATTGACTAAGTTTATACGTTACTACAGTATATTTTATTTGCAAGGAATGCTATTTTACTTTGCATGTTATTCTATATAGATTACACATCCTTTCAAAACCTTCTTTGTAAGGCTAAAATACATCAATGAAACTAGGTTGCAATATTGAAACATGAAAAACAAGCATACAAGAATCAACTACTATGTAATATACACAGAAGATGAGTGTTGTTCCTCAGATCTTGTGGAGAGTAGAGGTAAGGTTGAGGCGGGATTTGTAAATATTCTACTTTACCTTCATACATCTCCACTACTCTTGAAATTGATGTCTTGTGGGATGGATCAGTTTGTATGCACCACAACTAGCTATTAACATCTTTCTTGCAAACTCATTCTCTTCTTCATTCATTACTCCAATCAATCCAAGCTCATCATCTGACACAAGCCGTGTGTAAATCCAATGTGGAAAGTATATCTTACTGTTGCAACTAACTCCGTTACGACATTCTTTCTTCCTCCAACCATCTCGAGAACCATCATCCATTAACTGTAGACATCTGACTTGTGAGAAACTTACTCCAATATTTTTGCAAAACAACTTCATGGAGCAATGTTATTCCAATGGGTTCCCCGTGCACCGAGGACTGACACAATGCTCTCCTTTCCTGTGCATAAACTTAGCAAGACCAAATCTGAAATTTTGGGAGAGAAGTCTCATCTAGAAGAATATTATGGGGCTTTATATCCAGGTGTAAAATTCGAGTGTTGCAACCACTTATGCAAGTACTCTAACCCTCGAGCTATACCTATTGAAATTTATTATAATATGTTCCATTCCAATTGCGACCCGTCAGAGATTTATTTGTCATAAATGAACTTTTTCAAGGGATCCATTAGGCATAACTCATAGACAAGAGCTCTTTTATTACCTTCAATGCAAAATCAACAAGAGTGACGATATTGACATGAGAAGTCTGACTAATACTTGCCACCTCATTGATGAATTCTTCTCCGCTGGCTCTTAATTCCTTCAAAACCTTAACTGCCACAAGGTCTCCATTACGCAACTTTCCTTATAAACAGAACCAAAGCCTCCTTGCCCTAGTTCATTCTTGAAGGAGTTTGTAATTTTCTTTACTTCTGAATAAGTGAATCTTTTCAAAGCAAAGGGACCATGAGTCTTTAGGAACTCTTCTACATCTTGATTGTTCTTAATTTTAGTAGTCAGATCCATGCAAGAACGAAGTGGCAATTTCTTCTTGGTATAAATGTAGAAGAGTAGGCTAGACATGAATGTGAGGATGAGTGTTCCACCACCTAAAATTGAGTGTAGGAAAATAGTGGTGGTTGGTAGTGGTTATTTTAGTTGTACATGAAGGATACATAATCAAATATAATGATAACAAAGCTTACCCGCTGCTAGAATTAGTTTCAGATTTCTCTTTCCTTTAGGGAGAAGTTACCTAAGCCAAATATAACATTATTCTTGTAATCGCTCACTTTCTTAAAAGTAAATTTTTACCATGGTATAATAATACGGAGTAACATCCTAGCGATTGTCTTTGCGGATCCAAACGCGCTCACAAAGCGCATTTAACCGTCAGAAGACAGTCGTTATATCATAGACCACGGTGCATGAAAACGGCACTGTTTTTTTAAGTAAAGAAACGGCCCGCCGTTAGAGTTAACGGAGTCCGTTTGTTGGTGTATTAAACACAACTGACACTACAGTATATCCAAACCGACACTGCAGTTATATCAAAATGATACTGTAGTTATAGTGAAATGAAACTGCAGTGTATATAAACTGAAACTGAATAACATTTCACATATTTGAGTGTATATTGTACAATGAAGCTGTAATTATATCAAAATGATCATGTAGTTGTGTTTTAATAAAACTATAGTGTATATAAAATAAATTAAATAAATTTTCACATATTTGAGTCTATAAATATCGAATGAAACTATAGTTTATATCGAAATGAAACTGTAGTTGTGTTCAACTGAAACTGCAGTGTATACAAAATGACACTGAAAAACGGAGTTACTTTTTGCAAAAGGGTGCGAAACGGCGGAAATAAAACACGGTTAATTTTCATTTAAAAAAAAAAAAAGACGCGCGGTGCATAATCGATTATGCACCACGGTGCGATAATATAATTTGCCTGAATTAATGAAGTGGTCTTCTTTTCAAAAAAAAATATTAAAATGTTATTATTAGCAAATGGATATAGGAAATAATTTTAATAGTGTGATAGCTAGCTTTGAGTATTCTGACCCAACATGTTCCGCGTCGTCAATGCTTCTCTAAAAAAAAAAAATACAATTAATTTGCAAAATGGGGTGGCTGAGCAGATAAAAATAATTCTTGTATTTTTAGAGCAGTTTCTATCATACAATCCCGCATATAGAATAAAAATGATATTTTATATGAAAACTTGAAAGAAAAATCTAATGACTCTACAAGTGGACAAGAGCCCACAAACCATTATTTAAAGACAATCTTATGCAGTGGACCCGTGTCCAGCTTGCAAGCTGGACACGGTAAGCATGTGCTGCACTGTTATCTTCTCTTTTTTTTTTTTTTTTTTTTTTTTTTTTTTTTTTTTTAATTTCGACTGCGTTATAGGAGTATATGTTCATAATTTATTACTATATGTAATAATATACATTACATAATAACACTCATAACTGTACATTCAAAACTCTATAACGTAGCACTTCATAAACTCCATATACTGTACATTCTAACTCCGGATTAACTGGTACATCATAATTTTTTCCCGGGATAAGCTTTATGTTCACATTTTAAGCTCTATGTCTCATAATTTTTTATCACTATATGTTCATAATTGTATAGTTCATAATGTCAGAGCCTATTTGTTCATAACTTCGACTCAATAACTGTACATTCAAACTCTGATAACTGTACATTCATTAACTCCCATAACTGTAATTCATAACTCCATTAACGTCATTCTAACTCCATAACTTAATTTCATAACTCGATAACTTACATCATAATCTTCGATACTCTTACTATCACAATTTTAAAGTCATGTCATAATTTTATCATTAAATGTCATAATTGTTTTTTCAAATGTTATGAGCTTTGGTTCATAATTTCATAATGCATAAATGGTACACTTCATATACGGCTACATTCATAACGACAATACTGTACATTCATAATCCAAAAAAAATAAGCCGTTAACGGCAAAACACGCGCGAATTTTTTTTTAAACTAAATGACGCTGTTTTTTTTTAAAAACGACGTTTGTTTCTTTTAAATTCATTGTGGGAAACGGTCCAGGTGATAATTTGCGAGTCAAGCTGGTCATCAACTACCGCACTAAAAAATGCATTAGGTCACCCAACTCAAAAAACTACAATTAATCCCTCAACTACACAAATTAATGCAATTTCACCAAAAATACTTGTTTATCTGTTGTGTTGGTTACAGAATTAAAATAATTTTTAATCTTTTATTTTAATAATTTAAAATAATAAATTTTACAAAAAAAAAAAAAAAAAGAAAAAAAAAGAGCCAGAGACAAAGGCTTCGTCTCCTGGCTGGATGGAGACGAACTGTTGAGTTAAGGGACCTAATTGTAGCTTTTTTGAGTTGGGTGGCCTAATTGCATGTTGGTGTTTGGATGACCTATTTGACCCTTATTCCTTATTTAAGAGATGAAAAGGGAATTATTACTTCTAGGTAGAGGTGGCCAAAGTCCGGGTCTGCTGCGGTTTTTTTTTGCTACCTCATCCCTTGTTTTATTCTTTGGGTGGTGTGGGCTGGCTTTCTATAATGCTGCTCTATATGATGGTATTCCATTCTCCTCTATTGCTGCTATTTCCAAGATTAAAAAAGAGGCTTTATTGGTTTCTTTGGTACATCCGATCTGTTCGTAGAAGTGGTTTATCGATCAGATCAATTCTTGGTTGCTGAGGGGATTGTTGCTACATTTGCCTCTCCCCCAAGGCGCATGGTGACTTGGGTTAAGCAGCATAAACCACCTTCAGGGTCTCAAGTTACACACTGATGCATTATTTTTCATAAATGGAGCGGCAGGAGGGGCATGATTGAGGATTCGACAGGCTTTCTCATTGCGGGATTATCTTTTCCATTGCTTGCCTCCTTGGCACTTAGGCGGGTATTGGCATTAGATTTTGCCTTGTGTTGGTGTGATTATGGCATCTATGATACCGGCACATGTTGAAGTTGATTCTCTTGCACTATTCCGTTATATTACCTCGTCCACAATATTGACCCCATGGAGAGTTCGTGGTGCGCTTAGTTGGATCCATTCGAGGTTGGTTTCTTGGTCATCTTCAATTGTTCATGTTTATCGTGAAGCTAACCGTGTTGCAGATGCTTTAGCTTTAGAGGTTTGCTTTGCATCCGCTTCTGTGTTTTCTTCATTTAGCTTGTTACTAGAATCTGTTAAATTGGCCGTTTTTGTATGATTTCTGGGGCTTGCTGCTCTAAGATTTATTCGTTCATAATAAAATCTTATACTTTGGTTTTAAAAAAAAGACCCAGCATCTAGGACTTGCGAAAATTATATCGTAGACTGAGTCTCATTATGTGTGTCGTGGATCTTGATCTAATATAATTCTAGTTATATAGTATATACTTTTAAATTAATATAATATATTAATTGCAACTACATAATTTTGGATCTATACTAGAGTTTATAATATTCATAGTGGACCTTGCATTATACATTTTGGTAGTTTGGTCCTCTGTTTTATTAACTTTGTAACTTTATATTTTTTAAAAAATCTTGCACTTTTTAATATAAACGGTAATAAGTATCTAGTGCAACCTCTAACTGAGTAAGTTACTTGATAAGAATAAGGTTGCAGGTTTGACTTTTTATGAGAATGATCTATTCTCGATTTGAGTCGATCAGAAATGAACAATCAAAGATGATTTGTCTTTGTATGTTCCTTTGCCAACTAGAGTAACCAGGCGGGCTTCACCCAAAACAGCTTAGACCAATCAAATACCAATTCTGATCTTGCAAACTTTCTATAGTTATTATGAAGTACATAAAATTTTCATCCATTTACACCCAATTTTCAATCGTTATGCAGTGGACCCGTGTCCAGCTTGCAAGCTAGACACGGTAACAGTGCTAACGGCACTGTTAACTTCTTCTCCTTTTTTTTTTTTTTTTTTTTTTTTTTTTTTTTTCTTCTTTTTTCTTTTTTTCAAATTTCAGACTGTTTTATTATAAGAGTATATATTCATAATTTTATTACTATATGCTAATAATTAACATTCATAATCCATAACGGTACATTCATAACTCTATAACTGTACAATTCAAACTCCATAACTGTACATTCATAACTCCATAACTGTACATTCATAACTCTAAATTGTACATTCATAATTTTCGAAAGCTCTATGTTCACAATTTTAGAGCTCTATGTTCATAATTTTATACTATATATTCATAATTGTAAGCATAATGTCAGAGCTATTTGTTCATAATTCGAGTCAAATAACTGTACATTCATAACTCTATAACTGTACATTCATAACTCCATAACTGTACATTCGTAAACTATAACTACATTCATAAGTGATAATTGTACATTTCATAATCTTCGAAGCTCTATATTCACAATTTTAAAGTTCCATGGTCATAATTTTATCACTATAAATGTTCATAATTGTAAGTTCATAATGTTAGAACTTTGTGTTCATAATTTCATAATTGCATAACTGTACATTCATAACGGCCATAACTGTACATTCATAACAGCATAACTGTACATTCATAATCCAAAAAAAAATAACGCCGTTAACACCGTTAACGGCAAAACACGCGCGATTTTTTATTTTTTTTTTTAACTAAATGACGCGTTTTTTTTTTAAAAACGACGTCGTTTTAGGCCCGTGTCCACAATTATTGTGGACACGGGTCCAGGGCATAATTTGCCCCCATTTTCCCTACCTTATCTCTTAAAGAAAGTAACCCGGCCCACTCATCTTTTACCTTACTTTCGCAAATTATATCGTAGACCATGTCTTAATTTAAGAGTAAAAGTTCCGGAATTAAATGATTGAGAAAGAACATTCCAACTTCCCAATTCTAATAACTACTTTAATAACGGATCTGAAATGAACAACTAAATTATAGTATCTAAGCTTACTTTGATAAAGCTAAGTAGGGATCACAATTCACATCAACACAAAAAAACAAGTAAAACAACAATGGTCCCACTCACAAATGCATATGCTAGCAGAAATCAAAAACTAATCCCCACCACAATTAAAGTTCAGATATGGTCCCACACCTAGCATTAGTTGACCCTCACAAAAACACTTCTATAGATTACATGAAACGCACAACATTTAATACACGTCAGAAAAAAAAAAAAAATCAAATTTACCTAATAATCAAAGTGAGTAGTGTATATATATGTGTGTCTTGGGGAAGGGTTCAGGTGCGGGAAGGGTTCCAGTGTGGTTGCGCGAAGGACGCACTTTAAACATTAAAATGACGCACCTTAAGTACACAAATCATACAATTTAAGCACACAAACAAAACACCTTACAAACCATGCACCTTAAGAAACAAACCATGCATCTTAAGCACACAACAAAACACTTAAGAACACAACCACGCATCTTAAGCACACAACAAAACACCTTAAGAACACAAACCACGCACTTAAGGTTTTAAAATGGTTTACCTTAAGTTTCACACAACTGACGCACCTTAACGTACAAATCACGCACCTTAAGAAGAAAATAACGCACCTTAAGAAAAACTCATGCACCTCCTTAAGTTTCAAGAACTACTTACATTAAGCACCAAACCCGACCACGCACCTTAAACACAAAACTCACGCATCTTAAGCACAAAACTCACGCATCTTAAGTTTTCAACAACTACTCACATTAAGTACACAACCCACGCAGCTGAAGCACAAAACTCACGCACCTTAAGCACATAACCCACACAGCTTAAGAACAAAACTTACACACCATAAACACAAAATCCACGCACCTTAAATTTGGCCTAGATGCAAAAATTTCCAAAATGCCACTGCATTTTTTTAAAAATTTTTTTTGGTAATTCTGGACGTTGATTTAATCAAAATCAATACTTCCCTTTCACTGCACAACCACACCTGAGCGCACCAACCGCACTAGAACCTAATTATATATATATATATTATATATATATATATATATTTATATATATATATATATATATATATATATATATATATATATGCAGGGACAGAGCCAGAAATTGATTTGAGAGGGGCAAAGAAGTAGGACGGATCAGGAATTTTCCAGTAAAAGCAAAACATCAAAACAAAAGAGATAATTTTTAAAAATAATTAATTAATTACTAATAATTTTTTATTATTATAAACATTCATAACAAAATATGATACATAATTAATTTGATAAAATAATTTGAATAGAAAACACATTATAGGAGAATGACTCAAAAATATGTAATATTATGTTAATGCATAGATTTGAACCCAAGACCTTTCGACACATAGTTTACCAACTAGTCTAACTCATTACTTGTTGACATTTGCTAGTTTTTTTATACTATTCTTGTGTAGTTGGAATTTGATTTGCAACCCCCCGCGCGAGAGAGCTCTATAGTATACAATTCTACAAGCTTCAAAAGAGTTCTTGTATATAAAGGGTCAAATCCTCTTTCCAAACCAATGTGGGACAAAGCTCACTTTTTTCCTTCATTTTCCAACTCAATGGGTCTACTTTGAGAATCAAATATCTCATTGACACCGGGGGGGGGGAGGGGGGGGGAGGGGTACTTTTTCTGGGGTTTGCGGTTGGTCGCGTCAGCCTGTTAATACCTATACACCTCACCTTGATATAACTGATGTTTGGATAGCTGGGTCAAGGGAGCTAGATTTTTGTTTGTTCTATCTTGTTCCTATCTTGCATGTTTCTTTCTTTGGCCTCCGAGGCATTGACTGGTCTATAGTCTTCCTTTGGTTCCGCCTTTGCAGGCATCCTTTAAGATAGACCAGGCCTCAAACGTTGGTGCGAGCAAATAGAAATTGCATCCTGGCCCGGGCTGAACGGTGGTCGGGTAGGGGTTTTTCAAATCCGTTTGGGTGGGTAGTCCAGGCTTGCTGCTGGCCCATAGTAGCTAATCCCGTTAGGGTCCGGTTCTGGTTCGTTGCTGGTGCTGATCGGGGTTGATGCTATTGGCTGCTCTGTTTTTATATCGGCATGTGTGCCGAAGTTTTGGCCTGTGAGCTGCCTTGTACTACTTATGTTATTTGTTGGCTTAGGCCTGTGTGCCGATATTGGCCTTTATATTTAGATGGGGAGGTGTGTATTATTGCTTTGTAAGAGGGGATGAGAGTTTGAATTTCTTGATTAGTTGTGACTGAACATAATTACAGCAAATAAAAGATAACTGACTAGAAACTCTTCTAACTAATAGAGAGCCTCAGTCAAACTAATCCTGCACCACATAATTACATAATATAAAAATCATATAATATAACATTTATTAACACACCCCCTCAAGCTCAAGGTGGATGTGAGACGACATTGAGCTTGTCGCGAAGAAGAGTAAACCGCGGTCCTGTGAGTGGTTTTGTGAAGATGTCCGCGTAGCTGGTCTTTGGTGGAAACAAAGTTGACGACAAAGTCCCCTGAGGCCACTTTATCTCGAACGAAGTGGTAATCAATCTCTACGTGTTTTGTCCTGGCATGAAACACGGGATTTCACACACAGATATGTTGCTCCAAGATTATCACACCACAGAGTAGCTGGCTCGAGAGAGTGAAACCCAAGTTCACGAAGGAGAGATACAACCCAAGTGACTTCGGCGGAGACATCAGCAAGAGCCTTGTACTCGGCTTCCGTGGACGACCGAGCTACGGTTCGCTGCTTCCTGGATAACCATGATATGAGATTAGTACCGAGAAACACAGCATAGCCACTGGTACTTTTCCTGTCCACCGGACAGCCCGCCCAGTCTGAGTCGGAAAAGGCTTGTATAGTGGTGGACGCAGACGGAGTAATGCGCAAGCCATAGTTGATAGTGCCTTTGATGTATCGTATACACCCGTTTGGCCATACCCCAATGCTCGTCAGTGGGAGAATGCATGAACTGACATAGACGATTCACAGAGTAAGATAAATCTGGGCGTGTTACGGTCAAATACTGTAGTGCCCCGACAATGCGGCGGTAGTGTGTTGGATTCTCATAAGCGGATGTTGCCGTGATGACTAAATGTTGTGACTGCTGCTGGTGTGGTGAGTGATTTGCAGTCTAGCATCCCCGCACGGCTAAGCAAGTCTGTCATGTAATCCGCCGTTGAGAAAGAATGAACCCTTCACCCGTAGAGATGGTCTCGATGCCCAAAAAGAACCCTGGTTTTCCAAGGTCACGGATTTTAAAAGTTGATGCAAGCCGCTGTAGGAAGAGTGTTGATCAACACAGCATCATTCCCCATCATGATGATGTCATCAACATATACCAGCAAGAATACCCGAGATGTGCCGGACGTGTAGTGAAACAATGAGACATCTGTTTTTGATGAGGCAAACCCTGCAAGCAGTAAAAAAGTCATGAAGCCGTTTGAACCAAGCCCGAGGCCTGTTTCAACCCATATAGCGAGCGCTGCAGATGGCATACGTGATCCGGGTGCACTGGATCCTCGTAACCGGGTGGCTGCTTCATATACACGGTTTCGGCTAGATGTCCATTGAGAAAAGCGTTATGGACATCTAACTGGCGCATCGTCCAGTTGGACGAAACAACAAGCGAGAAAAGCATCCGAACGGTGGTCGATTTAACCACCGGGCTATATGTGTCGAAGAAGTCCTCGCCGGCTACCTGGTTGAACCCTTTGGCCACCAGTCGTGCCTTATATAGCGCTCGACTGACCCGTCAGCTGTACGCTTGGTGCGAAACACCCACTTGCAGCCAATTATATTCATGTGTGGCTTCGGTGGCACCAAAACGCCAAGTGCTGTTGTGCAGCAGCGCATTGAACTCCTGATCCATGGCTTCTCGCCACTGTGGATGGCGTACAGCCTGGGAGTAGCAAGTTGGATCAGTGGTTACATGTAAAGCATGAAATTGTTCGTCAGTGCCTCGAGTCTGGTGACGGAGACGCATTATATGGCCCTCGGTCCTGGGGTTCGGTACGACGCCGTCTGGTCCTGGCACGAGGTGGTGAAAGTGACAGCTAGAGGCGCGGGTTCATGAGCCAAAGGCATAGGCCAGCCTCGGGTACGAAATTATGCTCGATGATGAGTCTGTGAGGGCCAAGCCGTGGGACCATGGGCCCAGATGCCCACGGAAGGGGCTCGGACGGAGTAGACGTAGAAGGTGTTCGAGTTGCAAAAGGGAACACCGTCTCATCAAACCGCACATTGATGACAGATGTAAACTTTCCCAGATGACGGGTCCATGCATCTATATCCCCTAAAAGACGGGGGGTAGCCAAGGAAGACACAAGGGTGCCGAGCGATATTTATCTTATGCCGGTTTCTATGGCCTAAGATAGGATAACACCGACACCCAAAAATTCGAAGAAACGTGTATGGAGGAGACACTTTATGTAAGCGAGAGTAGGGACTGTCAATAATTCAATACTGGTGTTGGTAGATAATTTATTGGGTAGTGGCAGTTTCAAAGGCAAAGTCCAATATTTAAGTGGTACTGAGCCCTCAGCAAGTTAGAGCAAGTCCCCGTTTCGACAATATGCCTATTACGGCGCTCTACTCGTCATTTTCTGCTCATGTGTGTAAAGCACATGACAGCCGATGACTTATGCCCAGTGTTTGGAACGTGGTATGAAGTTTTCTATACTCACCCCCTAAATCCGATTGAATACCCTTGATAGAGCGGGATTAAATTGCCGCTCTACAACACCGAAACATCTCAAAGCTTTTTATAAATTCTGATTTTACCCGTAATGGATAAAAACCAACAGAACCGAGAGTAATCATCTACAAAAAGCAAAAAGTAACGATGACCCTCGTGGAATACTTACCGGAGCCAGGCCCCATAGCATCGGTAAAAATTAAATCTAAACATTGGTGCTAGATTTATGTACTCTATCTAATTTAAACCGGGACGACTTGCCGAGGTGACAAGCGGGCACGACTCCGTGGACTTGGATTTATTTGGTGAAACTGGACAGTCTTTTAGGATGCGACTCTGGACAACACCGTGCGGTGTGACCAAACCTTCGATGTCCAAACGCCTTGCGTGGCACGAGAATGACGAACGCAAACTGTGTATTTGCAACGGAAGCTTGTATAGTCCCCCTAATGTTGGCCCATAAGCAGAATGACCCTGGTTTTGGAAAATCCTTCACAATAAAACAGTCGTTATGAAATTCGAAGTAAACGCTGTTTTCTTTAGTAAATTTTTGTACGGAAAGTAAAGGGACGACAGACACGGGACATGTAAAACATTGGACAATTTAACGATTTGGACACGGACGGGATTGATGCATGACCGACACGTGAGATTGTCAAACCTTGCGCCGTTCCCGACTCGTAGTACATCGGGCCCGGTGTACTCATCCGAGCGGGACATCATGCTTGCGTCCGGAGTAGCGTGCGCGGTGGCACCGGTATCGGGGTACCATCCATCCGCCGATGAAGCCGAGGGTGCCGGCAGTAGTTCTCCTGCAGTGGCGACATGGGCTTCCGCCGGCGGTTGCGTCGTGTACCTCTTGTAACAATATATCGCGTGTGACCTTGGGCACGAAAAATTTGGCACCTAGGCACCCCACGGCCATTTCGGCCACCTCTGCGGCGGTTTTGGCGTCCATTACCGCCTCTGCCGCCTCGCACTGCTGCCCGAACCTGCAGATCGGCCTCCATCGCTGCTGGACCGCGACCGGCCCCACATGCAGCGCCTGCGGAGGACCTCCATTGCCGTATCCAATAGCAGAGAATTCATCAGAGATGATGAATTCTTGTGCCTGCAAAAAATCCGCAAGCTGCGGCAGAGAGATGGATTGGTTGGTGGCGGTGAGCGAAGCGGCCATGATCCGGAAGTCCTGACGTAATCCACAGAGAACATATAAGTTCTGTTCGGTGGAAGACAGTGGTCGTCCGGCCTGAGCGAAGGCTTCCACGAGGACTTCCGCACGGCCCAAGTACTCCGCAATCGACAGATTGCCTTGCCTCAACGTCTGGAATTGGCCTAGAAGGCCTGAGGCAGCGGGCTTCGGTGGATGAACCAAGGGACGTGGGTGATCGACGTCCAAACCTCTGCGGCGGTCTCCCGTCCGACGGCTAGGTGGAGCACTTCATCGGACATGGAGGAGATGAGCATGGACAATATCGACTGGTCTTGCAAGACCCAGGCCTTTGTGCACCGGGTTCGGGATAACTGCGGTGGTTGTCGTCGCGCCGGAGCCGGAGTTGTCGGACGATGCAGGCGGGAATTTGTGGGTGGCGGACACGGCATCGACCCATCGACGAATCCTAGTAAATCCTGCCCCCGGAGAAAGGGACGAGTTGTGTTCGCCAAAACAAGAAGTTTCGGCTATTGAGCTTCATGGAACATGGTGATGGCGCCGGAGAGGGGATTGGTGGTCGCCGGAGATGGAGAGCACCGGCGGTCACCGTGCGCTCGGAGGAGTGCGACGACATGGCGGTGGAAAAGAGGGTGATCGACGGTGTTTTGGGTGAGAGAGAAAAAAGGATCGAGTCTAGCTGATACCAGATTAGAGTTTGAATTTCTTGATTAGTTGTAACTGAACAAAATTACAGCAGATAAAAGATAACTGACTAGAAACTCTCCTAACTAATAGAGAGCCTCAGTCAAACTAATCATGCACCACATAATTACATAATATAAAAACCATATAATATAACATTTATTAACAGAGGGAAGTCAATAGCACCCCAGGAATGTTGCGGTTTGTGGTTGCAGCCCGGTCAGATTGCATTATAGTGCTAGGACTGCTATAGTGCAGCTGGCGGGGAAGTGCTATGGCGCGTGACACGCAAGGTGGCTTTTTCCCCTTGTAACCCATCTACACTTTTATATTGATGGGCTGTGATGCTGACATAATAATACCTTGATTCTCTTTTATCGAGCAGGCGTGCCGGTCTACCATACTACATACTATTCTTGGTAGCATTCTTTTATTTATTTATTATTACTCACCTAGTATTTGGTCTAGTGTTAGTGTTATGCTAGCAATGGGACTTGGGGCCGTGCATGTTATAGCCCCCGGGGCCTTCGTCTGTAATCTTAATTTACTCTTTTTAGTTTAGTTTAGTTTGTAGGATTTAGGTCATGTGGGTCTAAGTCCTTTCCGAACTTTGTTTTTGGCTTCGGCCTCTCTTTTTTTTTTTAATAAAGTGTGACTTTACTTTTAAAAAAAAAAAATCTCATTCCACCCATTATCCGTTTCGAGCGTACAATATATCAATATCTTTTGTGTCACTACGAAGAATCCGAATCTACTTTGACCCGACCCAAATTGGAAGTGAACCGCACTGATAATTGTACCACAAAATAGCCACTTAACATGTCATTTTATGCAATTTTAAGCTATTTTTTCCAACAATAATATTCATCAAGAAAAGTACAGTAAAACAGTAAAAGAAAGAGACGCTTTAAAAGAGAAATTGAGGCGCAAGTGCATGCAGGAGAATGATCTTTACTCTTTAGGACTATAAACAGTTCATGTCGTCATCTTTTGAGCTATAATTATTCCTCTCAACCAATCATTTAACTCCTTTTTCTATTTTCCTTTTCTTTTCTACAGAGAACACAATTTTAAACCCTTGATATGACAATTAATACCAAAGCAATTTGTGTCGCTAACTGCTATGTAAATATAAGAAAATAAAGTTCTTATTTATTATTAGGTATAATTTTTGGCGTATAGTAGTGATAAATGCTTGATTTTAACACCTTCAATTTAGACATATTAAATTTTGAGCTGCTTTATTTAATACTATAAACATTTCTTTATGGTACTTTGTTGTACTTTATTTCATTTTATACTACTTGTCTATTTGAACAGATAGAATCTTGAATCTTGACCCGCTTTATTTAATTCATTCCTTATATATTACTCCATATGTAATCTTTTCGTCAAATAATCTTTTTGTTACTTTGTTGTCTTTTCATTTTATACTACTCGTCATCCATTTATAAGACAGAATCTTGACTCACTTTATTTAATTTATTCCATATAACACACCCATTTTTTTAGATGACGAGGAAAACTTGCGGTCATTACCTTCATGCATTTGGTAAATTCCATTTGTCTGATAATTTATAAAGTACACACACAAAAAAAAAAAAGAAGAAGTAAATCCCAATAAGAAAACTCGTGTAATAAGCTCAATGGAAAAAATATTAACAAAAATTGATCTCGTAACTTTAGATACGAGATTCATGCACAACTTACTCGACTATCTCTTTCAAGGCAGTTGCAATCTTTTGGGGGAACATTCCTATTGCACACAAAACGGCAATTTTTGTATATATAACAGAGTCGCGTGCTTGCATGCATGCTTTATAACTAGTGTATATATATACTTAGCAATTTTACCTTGGAATGTCTTAGAAATTTCCTTTGAGTTTAGCAATCTTCATCTTCTTCATCATCATCTCCATCATTAGTATACTCAATTTCGAGAATGGCATCTTCATCATCATCATCATCATCATCATCATCATCTCCATCATTAGTGTACTCAATTTCGAGTATGTCATCTTCATCATCATCATCTCCATCGTCTTCTCCTTGGACGTATGATGTTTTTTTAAGTTTCCAAGGAGAAACAAGAAGATCATTTACTGATCATCTCTACACGAATTTGTGCAATGTTGGTGTTAACACTTTTCGTGACGATGAAGAGATCAAGAAAGGTGAGAACATTTCTACCGAGTTGTTGAAGGCCATTGCGGAGTCAAGGATATCGATTATCATTTTCTCCCAAAATTATGCTCGATCAAAATGGTGTCTTGACGAGCTCGTGGAAATCTTAAAATGTAAAGAGAATATGCAACAAACAGTTCTTCCTATATTCTATGATGTTGATCCTTCGAAGGTTCGGAATCAGACAGGTGAGTTCAGCAAAGTATTGCTACAACACAGAGAAAGATTTGGGGATAAGAAAGTTGATGAGTGGAAAGTTGCACTCACTAAGGCTGCTAATTTGTCTGGATGGAACTTACAAACCATGACAAACAGGTACTTCTATTTTCAAGTTTCATTTAATTTCTGGATTAATGTGGGGAGGTGTTATATAACTTTATTTAGTTTATTACTTTTATTTACATTTTTGGTCAATTTAATCCAACCATATATTTTAAAATTAAAAAAATTTAAGATATTACCACTGTCCACTGATACTATGATGCCATGCAATCTTTTATATGATTAAATTTTAATATTCACAAAATTGAATTATTTAAAAATAATAATAAAATGAATTAAAAAATAAAAGATATCAATATGGCATCTTCTTCTTGATTTTTTTAAAAAACCATTTTATTATTTATTCTTTATTAAGGCTGTGATTTTATGTGTTCAATTTGACCTCTTATTTTGTGTGTGTTTTATTTTTTCCATTTTTAAGGATATAACCAAATGTTTAATTCAATAAATATAAATTTTGACCAGGTGTGAGTCAAAATAATCGAAGAAATCACTGAAGAGATCTAAGGGAATTAAACCACACCTGGATGAATGTTGCAAAGTACCCATTGGAATTAATTCTCGTGCTAGAGAAATAATTCGTTTATTGCAAAGTCAAAAAACGAAAGATAATGTTGGGATGATTGGACTTTATGGAATGGGAGGCGTAGGAAAATCTACCCTCGCAAAGGCAATATACAACTTGATTTTTCAAAAGTTTGAAGGTAGTAGCTTTATTGAAATCATCATATCAGACATTTTAGAGGGACGGCAAAATGGTATTGTCAAGTTACAAGAGAAACTTCTTTGTGAAATACTTAAGAGACACAAATTTGAAATAGCCAATGTTGATAAAGGAATAAGTTTGATCAAAGAAAGGTTGCGATCAAAAAAGGTTCTAATTGTTCTGGATGGCATAGACCATATTAGTCAATTAGAATCATTAGCTCAACAAGATTGGTTTGGTTCAGGGAGTGTAATTATCTTAACAACTAGAGATATTCATTTGTTGAGTGATCTTAAAGCACACGAGAAGTACATGGTCAAAACTTTAAGGTTTGATCAATCTTTAGAACTCTTGAGTTGGCATTCTTTTGGTGTCCCTAAACCATTAGATAATTATGTAAAAGTATGCAAAAGTGTAGCAAGTTATACTAGAGGACTTCCATTAGCGCTTACAGTTATAGGTTCTTATTTGCGTGGAAGACCTGTGGAAGAATGGAGCATCAATGTAGAGAAATTAAGAAGCATGCCACATGATGATGTGCAAAAAATTCTTAAAATAAGTTATGATGCATTGGATGATGATACTCAGAATGTCTTTCTAGATATTGCAAGTTTCTTTCTTGGACAAGACAAAAAAGAAAGTATTATGATATTGGAAGCTTCTAGATTTCATGCTGAAAGTGGAATTAAGACTTTGATAGAAAGATGCTTACTAACAATAAAAAGTGAATTTGGTGAAGATGAAAGACTCCATATGCACGATTTAGTTCGTGATATGGGGAGAGAAATAGTTCGAAAGGAATCTCCTCGAGAGCCTGGCAAACGAACTAGATTGATTGACCCAAAAGATGTTTTTGACGTGCTTCAAAGCAACAAGGTAAAACATTTCAATTCCTTTATACACGAGTTATTCTAGCTAATCCATTCCCTTTCTTTACTAAGTTTTGTAAAAGTTAATTTTTTATAATGTTTAAAATATTTTTATAAAATGTTTTTTTTTTTTTTTTTCTAAATTTTCAATATATAATTAGGGTACAGAAACAATGGAAGGCATTATGTTAAAGGATATGTCTTTGAGTACCAAAGCATTTGAAAGGATGGTAAAGTTACGAATACTCAAATTGGATAATGTGCAATTTAAAGGATCATTTGCATATCTGTCCAACGAACTTAGGTGGTTTAAGTGGCGCAATTGTCATTTGAAATGCATACCATCTAATTTTTGCTTTGAAAAACTTATTAAGTTGGACATGAGCAATAGCAGTATCCAAGAATTTCAAGCCAGTATGAAGGTTTGTATATGTAGTCTAATCATGCTTCTTTGAACTTTATATATATTTCTTATTAATTACAATTTGGTAAAAAATCCTCTACTTTCTTTCAACAGAAACTTAAATGCTTGAGGATCTTATACCTCAACCATTGTAAGCACCTCAAGAAGACGCCAGACTTCACCGGGGCACAGAGTCTTCAGAAATTATCCTTCAAATCATGTTTTAATTTGGTTGGGATTCACAAATCAGTTGGAAATTTGGAGAATCTTGTTGAGTTGAATTTCTGGCGCTGCTTTAAACTCAAGGAACTACCCAATAGCATTTGTAAGTTACGATCACTTGAAGTTTTAAATGTAGGTTATTGTATCACACTCAAAGTGCTTCCAATTGACTTTGGAAAATTGGATCAACTAAGAGAGTTTATAGCTTATGGTACTCCCATCTCACATCTACCCTTCTCTTTGGGATGTTTTCAACATTTAAAGCTCTTAGCCCTGGGCGGGGTGGGGGTGAAAACCTTAACCCATCATTCCTGGTTAAGAACATCTTATGATCCTGCTAATGCTAGTTTGTACTCATGGGAAGGAATAGATTTAAAGGGTTTATCGTTCAGCCTTTGTCATCTTTCCAATTTGGAAGAGCTCTACTTGGAAGATTGGCGGAATCTTAGAGCAATTCTTGAACTTCCTCCAAATTTGAAGAAGCTCTATGCAAGAAATTGTGTCTCATTAGAAAAAATAGCAAATATATCAGCCTTGAAAAGACTCGAAATATTGTGCATTGCTGGTTGCAAAAGTTTGGTTGAGCTCCCGGGCCTGGAGAGTCTTGAATCCTTGGAAGGATTTGAGATAACGAATTGCAGTGCTTTGACTATTCCCCGGTTTGAAAATTGGTTCCAGGTTTGTTACATTCTCTTCATCTTTCATTCTTGTTATCGTTTGGTAATCATCACTAGAAAAACCAAATTTACCCACTAAAAAATTCAAAATTCGTACGTATTTAATTTATATTACCAACACATTTAGTTAATTATTTAGCACCTTTTTCACTAGTATTGTTTGTTGTTTTGTTGTAGTGAATGATATATATATTTTTGTATATATAATGTAGGCACAATATTGTGAAGGTGATAGTGTCCGGATTTGTGTTGAAGTATTGGGAACTTTTGTACAATGCTATATTCAAACACATTTGAGGCATAAACAACCCATTCGAATGATTCATAAGGCTTTTGATGATGATTATTTGTACGAATTTGAAGTCTCTGTCAGAAACAAGACCACTGGCCATTGGATTCCCATGAGATCTACACACAATTATTTTCTAGACTATCGGCCCTTGGACTGTGATGGTACGATTAGACTTGAGCGTGAATGCCCAGAATGGGCAGTGGAGAAAGATGAGTGTAAAGGAATTGGTTTTGAGGTCCCAATAATGGGTGGGGAGGAATTGGAATTGGAGGTGTATGCAGAATTCGATTATCCTTCACAAATTCTTTGTTTGTGTGAGTTACATAGAGACAGAGATGGGCAGGTGCGTTTCTTTCCATCCACAAGGGGATATCTGGAAGTTGATGAAACAACACTAATCTTTCTATGGTCAGGAAGTACAAATGATCATCTACTGTTTTCTAAATATTTGTAAATAATTACACATTAATATGAGTTCCATTTGGAAGATTATGATTTCGAGCCTCAGTGGAGGCGTTATTGCTTCTTTGTGTTTCAGTAGGTTGAGAAAGTATATGAACAGATACTACAATGTAATAGAGCTAGTAACATTCAAAAAAAATTACACATTAATATGAGTTAATTTTAGCGAATGTATGTCCCTGATGGACAATTTTACACCTTATTATTGACTAATTATTTGACAAATAATATCATTAGGACAAGTTGTTGTGCCTAGGACAGTACGAAAATTAGTCTGGGAACAGAATCATGTAAAAATGCAAAGTCTTCGGGTAGTAAGATTTAATTGGGTGTCTCACCTTAGTTCAGATTTCAAGTCTTTGTCCAATTGAGGTTTAAACCTTTCACCCCCATTTAGAAGCAATCAGATACCAGAGGACCACATGCCATTTGATGAATAATAAGTATTAATTTGTTGTCATTGAATGTATGTGCGTTTTGGCAGCATTATAATTATGACGGGAACGAATGTAATTATGACATACAAAATATAATGTGGACATAATTTTTTGTACTTTTTGTGACAATAGTTGTTGGTCAATATTGTTTATAATATTGTGACAATTGTTTTTGTCAATAAAAATAAGATTGGTTAGTACCAGTAGAAATGAGAAACAATTGTGATTAAAAAAAATACAATTGTCATTAATACTGCCACTTTTTTTATGAAATTGTTAAAACTATTTGTGATACTCTATATTCTGTAACAAATTACTAAATTATGATAATTGTGACGAGTATTAGTTGTTACAATGACTTTGTCACTATAATTAAATAGACGAATATTGTGTGAAGTTACGTTGTAATCAATGTTTGTCACTAAGAATTACATTCAAGTTGGTGTCAAGTAATTTGGTGTGAACTAGGTACTTAACATTGTAGTCACTTATAATGCAACTATTTAGTGCCTCTTAAATAAATGTAATTTGTGAAAAATACATTTTTTAATCACTCAATTTTAAAATGTATTTTCACATTACATTCATTTTTTTTTTCTAATTTTCCGCTGATTATAATTGGTTTTTGTTCAATCTCCTTCCAGATGGCCGACTTCTTCTTATGTTTTTGCCACCCACTTCATCTATATATTGTCACCAAATCCCTAGACTCTCGTTTATCTCCTTCACTTGGGCGAAGAACGTGAGCAAAGAACGAAGTGTTGTTCTCTTCTCTCTCAGTCTATAAATAAAAATCTTTGCCTCAAAACATGTTAATATATTCGAAACACTCTCCTAAGAACTGGTTCATTCCTCATATTCATTTAAAAATAACACATTTAAGTGTTAAAATGCGTAGCGCACATTCAGTGTTAAAAATTGGCGCACCTTAATTAAGTCTTAAAATGCCGCAATTTAAGGGTAGAACGGATGCACCTTAAGTGTTAAAATGGCACTCCTTAAATGTTAAATTGACGCACTTTAACTTTGAGAACACGCACCTTAAGCTTTACAATTATGTAGTTGAGTTCAAATGGGGGAGGACACTATATTAAGAGTATTGTGAGACTGATGTAGTCGTTTGTCATTACTTTGTATGTCGTGTGCAGACCGGATGTAGTCGTGTGCTATGATTTGTATGTCGTGTACATAGGTTTGTTAATTAATAGAGCATGCGTTCGAAACCTGATGTATTTACATGCATTCTTGTGGTGCACTGAATTAAGTCGTGTGTGGGCGCATCTAATTTATCAGTGTGACCGTAATCATCGACAGCTCCCGATTATTCGTGGTTCTTCCTGTGAAACGTCAACCGTACTGCTATATACTATATACCTATATATATAGATATAGTATACTATATTATATAATATATAGTAGTTATACTATATAGGGAAGGGATCAGGTGCATTTGTTGCCTTCCCGCTGGCGGTTGCCTGCGGTGGATTAATGTGCGTGAGTGTTGGTTAATGTGCCCTATGGCCTGTGGGGGGGGGTCATGCATTTGTACTTAATATCCGTGATGTTAATATGCGTGAGTTTTGTACATAATGGTGTCTGAGTATGTCATTAATATGCGTGAGATTTGGCTGCTAATGTGCGTGAGTAGTTCAGAATTACGAGCTCAGAAAGAAGTAGAATAGAAAACTCACGCCCATTAAGTCCAACCTTCTTGTTACTTCCTTCCTTCAATTGTCCATGGATTCTGATTATCAGTTACCTTCAGTACAGTTGAATGTTCTATATATATATGACGCACGCACACACAAAATTTGCACACTAGCTAAGTGTGGATTTCTGGTTTATTATTTCATATATAATTCTAATCACCATAGCTTGCATTGCATCATCATTATCAGGGAGGGGACAATGTCACTAGGATGGGGGAAGAGCTGATATCTATATTTTCTGATGATTCATCATTCACGAATTAAGTCACAAATCTCAGACCCATTAGACACAACACTCAACGCACATTAAATACAAATCTCATGCCATTACATAACCGCACAATCGCACGACCTTTCACTATATACAGTAATAATATATATATATTATATATATATATATATATATATATAGTATATATATATATATATATATATATAGGGTAGAGTTTCCAGTGAGAACATGTCATTAGGTGAGAACGTGAGAACACATCATGTGCATCCATCTAATTTTTTTAAAGGTGTAGATTAGATTAAGTGTGTGCGAACGCGCATTAAATGTGTGCAAATGCCGATTTTAGTGTATTTGCACACATTTGATGCGCGTTCGACACACTTAATCTAAAACTAGACCATTAAAAAAATTAGATGGATGCACATGGATGTGTTCTCCAGTTCTCACCTAAGCACATTGTTTCATATGATCCCATAACTCTATATCTTTTAATCTATATATATATTATTAATATATATCTATACTAAATAAAGTATCATGGATTTGTAATATAATAGTAAATATTTCTCTATCTTATTAAGTCATTATTATAAAATAGCCACACATCTTTACTAAAAAAAAAAAAAACACAAACATTTGAAAAATAAATAGCCTATTTTTTTTCTCACCCATACAAATGATTAATTTATTGATTAATGGGTATAATTGTTATGAAATGATTAAGGATTTCATTCCCGATTAATAGAAAATATGAAACGATGCAATATTAATTAAATATCTGTTTTACAATGAAAGTCTATGTATGTTTTTGGTATCTATGGTGCTCTTTGGTATTTACAATATTAATTTAAATTTTCGATGAAAGCCTATTCGATATCTGAAACAGTGCATTAATATATGCAAGCCTCTACATATAAATTTTCTCCTATAAAACACATCATATCAAATCCATGTGGAGGATAAACTGCAACAATTGTCCTACCATTTGTGTATTTTCATGGCCATGGCGGCGGAGGAGGCAAAAGACGGGTAGAATGTAGAGGAGGCGCCTCTAACAATCACACCTATAAAAAAAAGGAGTAAAAAAAAGAGAAGAATTCATGAAAAATGGTAGGAAAAAATGGAGCCAGACATTAATGAACCACCTTCTACAAGTAGAGATTTGTGGAGTGTACTTTTCTATCTTCTCAATGCTTCAAAGAAATGACAGAACGGAGAATGGATGAAGAAAACAAAAGCTGCGGGCCGTGGGTCAATTATTGACTTCAGAATTTAAAAAAAAAAAAAATCATTTGAGCCATAAATAAAATTAATAAATATATAAATGTATATATTGTATAGGTCTTTAATGTTTTTCTGGATTTCTAAACTTATGTCTTTTAAAAGAAAAAAAAAATTCATTTGAATTATCTCCACAAAAAGTGGTCTTGGGCTTATAGAATGACATGTGGTTTTATGGAATGACATGTGCATAAAGAATATATATTATCATATAAAAAAATGTTCAATTAGAGTTTAAATTACTCTAACAACAATTTGCAAATTGCTTTCCAAATGCCTTAATTATCTTAGTTATTATTCGTATTGCTGAATCCATTAATATAGTGGGGGGGGGGTTGAAAAAACAATTAATTTCATAAATCATGATAATTACTGTAGATTAATTTCTCATAAGTTTATTTTGAACTACTGCTATAAATTAGAGTTATATTAACCATACAAAATTTAATTTTAATTTAATTTTAATTTTGTGGTTCTATTAAAAATAACAAATTACCTTGACCAATGAAGCTCAAACAATTATTTATATTAAACAATTTAATTTTTTTTTTATTCCTATATATTTATTAATAACTATATTTTTTTTTCGCTGCACGCGCCGGGGTGAATTACTAGTGTGTGTGTGATATATATACATATACTATATAATATATATATTAGGGATGCACTCAGCGTGCCCGAATTAATGTGTCCAGAAGGAATATGCGAACGAATCCAGCCGCTGCTGACACGCTGTCCAGATCTAATAACTTAAAAAGAAAACGCAGGTGACATTATTTAGCTAATAACATAATTGAATATCGAAGTGGCAAGTAACAATCACCTTCACAAGTGCCACATTCTTTCACCTGCTAAGTAACATGTAATTTTTGCCTTGTGAGCCCCTTCACTTTCCGCCCAAACATTCATGCACTTGGGGTTCTGCTACCACACCCGTTATCGACAATATATGCTGCCACTACTTAGCTAGACTATAGGTGCACCCATACTTATAACTATAGTGTGCCATGTAATTTTGCTTGTTAACATTTATTGATCTGAGCTTCAGCGCTAGTAATACCCCTGCACAACACCTCCGCCAACTTTTTAGAACCTATAGATGCCACTACTTAGAACTATAGCGTGCAACTAAGTATTGCATGCTCAGTGTAAATTTTTACTTGCACCTTAATACATTTTACATGCACTTGTAATACATTTTACTTGCCACTTTGATGCTTCAATTATTTACCGAAAAGTGCCACACGTGTTTTTTTTTTTTTAAATCAGTGCTTTCTCAATCCATCAGATCTGCGACACGTGGACAGACCAGAATCCATTCTATTTCCGCCGCGCCGGGCGAAACATTCGATCACCTGAGGTGTGGGGCTGTGCTGTGTGCTGCCCGAATATTAAATCAAACGAATTGTTTTTAGATTGTTCAGATTTTAATTTTTCCTTGAGATTTCCACAATTTTATCTTAATTATATAATTCAAATTAAAAAAAAATATCTTACCGGCTTTCGAGACCTCATCACCAATTAAGAATTCACTTAAAAATTTTATATTTTCCGTTAACTATCATTGATTTAATAACAAAGGTCTTGGGTTCGAGACCCCATACTCAATAAAGTTGACTAATTAGATCTCTATTTAACCTTATTCCCAAATTATTATAAATAATTCATTAGCTTGCATTATCTTTATACCCTTTCCTCCCCAATATAAATTTATCATATTACAGGTGGGACCCAACTTTTGAACACATCAAAATGTGGAATTAGATGTGCATCTAAACAAGCTTGCATGGCATACATATCCTTTAGGAAGTACATAATATAAACTAATGCCAAAACTATGGTGTTGAAATTGAGTAGGGATGGAGAACTTTACCCTCTGCAAAAGTGTCAAAACCCAATTTCACTCAAACTGTTTCCACCTCATAACATCTTATTTGAAAATAAAATAAATCAAATTTTCTGACTTATTTCTTTGTTCTATCTCTCTTGCAGAAACCATTCTCATCAAATAAACACCTTCCATGAAATTGAGATAAGCCATCTATCCAGATACACAGATTTTCATTTCTATTTTTCCTATATATTCAATGCTATGTATATATCATTTTCTCATCAATTCTGCTATTAAAATAATTATTATAATATATACTATTATCTAAAAATATGTAAAATATCGAGGATCTGAATTTTATGTCTGATACATCGCACACTATATTTACCTCAGATTTGTGATAAAGAACACAAAAATCCTTCCAAAATCCAACTGATGCAGTATACTTGTAAAACGTGAAGCCAAATCAATTGATCCTTGAGTGCTTCACTCCTAAGCATGTAGACCCATTATTATGCGTTGAGCCTAACCCTAAGGCCAAACGAAAAAAGAGAGTGTAGAAATATAACAAAGTGATAAATCGATGTTACGTACATAGCTCATCCAAAAATTATTTAGCAGTAACAAGTCACCTATTGATTGTATCTCACCACTATTCTTCTATTCTTCAAAAACAACTAATGACACTACTACTTTAAAATATGCAAATATCCCACCAATTCAAATACTCTCCAATAATGGTAAAATTAAATACTAAAACCGTCATCACTCCCCACCCAATTCGAAACAGTATAAGAAAAAAAAAGCTTAAGACACATCAGACCAACTTGCCTTTAAGAGATTCTAAATAAAAAGTCGCTTGTAAATGAAAAGAACAAAGCAGTTAAGAAAAAGAAGGCAAAAAAAACATCTATATCCCCTAACCCAAAGGATATTGTCTTATTATCCACCCCACCAAAATTTAACGCACACCCTTAAAGGAATTAGGTCCCACGCTTTTCCCTAATTAGGGAAAATTTTCCTGTCATGACTACTGGTGAAATTGCCGATACCACCCTAAGTAATTAAGGCTTACCGACTCAAAATGGGTAATAGAAGAAAGTAATCCATGAGTAATAACGCCATGCGTCATGATCTTCTAAGTTGGAGATGTACGTGTACCTCCTTAACTTGTTATGTGTCACACAAAAAAAATTATGTAGTGGGTGTTCTACGCACGTCATTTTCAAAAGAAGCTCATAAAAATACTTATCTTCTAAGTCTCGCTCAAACGCGAGCAGGTTAACATATGCCTAAAATGGAGCTTATTTAGAATGAAATGAACGCTAATTTCCCACAAAACTTTTATCCCAGAGAATAAGAACACAAACCTCAGTATCTCTCCACAAAGAGCAATTTTCATAATAGAAAGAACTAAAATTCCCAAATTAGAGCTATCTAACTGCATACAAGAGGCAAATTTATGATATCCCGTCCTTGCTTAGTCTCCTCCAGGAGAATCACTTGTATAGGAAGCAATAATGTCTTGCCCAACTAAATGACAGTAGATAAGAGGCAATAAACTAGTCTATACCCATATATCTCAATGCCATGCGCACCAAGTTTTTGAATTGATTTTCTTATTAATTTCTTTGTAACCTTTTAATTTTGAAATATTTTAATTTGGTAATACATTGATAACAAACA